>PVIC010013683.1:0-37703 GCA_004025085.1 Thryonomys swinderianus
CAGGGTCTCGCTTTGTAGTTCAGGCTGGCCCTGAGCTCACTATGGTGCCCAGGCAAGCCGCTGCAAACTCAGCAATCCTCCTGTCTCTGCCTCCCGAGTGCTGGGATTACAGGTGTGAGCCACCACGTCCGGCATCGTGGTATGCGGCGTTGATTGTTGGTGGGCGTGCCTCCATGCCCAGCATTATATGTGGTTACCGGGGATCAAACTCAGGACCTTGCGCTTGCAAGGCAGGCACCGGAACCACTGAGCTAACCCTCCGGCCCTGACTCTTAAGTCTTAAGTGGTACTTTCATTCAAATAATATAGTGCTTATATAAGTTCATTAAAACTTTCATCAATGTGCTTTTCTATTTTGCTCTTTATTTGTGTAAAATGTCATAACCATTACAACGAAAGTTAGTTATACCAGCAGTAAAGCTAAGAGGAAAACAGAGCATGACAAAGCTAAAGAAAGAAATCATTGGGCTAGAGATTTAGCTCAATGGTTCCAGTGCCTGCCTAGCAAGTGCAAGGTCCCTGGTTCCATAACAACCCGGTAACCACATACCACAATACTCGGCGTGGTGACTCAGGCCCATTGGCAATTAGTACCACATACCACAAATGCCTGGCTTGGCGGCTCAAGCCTATAATCCCAGAACTCGGGAGGCAGAGGCAGGAGGATTGCTGAGTTTGAGGCTTGCCTGGGCTGCATAGTGACCTCAGGGCCAGGCTGAACTACAAAGTGAGACAGAAAAGAAAGAAATTGTAAAATTTGTTAAAGCCGTGGAAAAATGAATTTACACTTGATCTTAGCCAAAAGGCTGAGAAGCATTTAAAAATGCACAGGTTACATGGTTTTCCATTATTCATAACAGATTTATGTTCAATTCTCAAAATTTTCAGTGTTTGAATACAAAGTTGGATGAATTCATTTTGACAACTGAGGAGTTTACTCACTATACAATAGGTGCTTCTGGCAGTATTGAATACATAGTTCATCACACAATTTAATAGAAGTAATGTCAAGTCCATTTTTAGGAAAGTAGTCGAATAAACAAATTGTGCACATTCATTTATGTAGTAGTAGATATATAGATTGATGTCTATAGGGCTATGTATCAGATTTAGTCTGAAAATACAACTCCCATCTGGGCATTGATGAATTAAAGGGCTTCGTCATTCTACTTCCTATTGTTCTGTACTTGAACTTTTAATACAAGTGAGACTGTTTAAACACTAATATATTTAGAGTGAGCATTATTGGTATTTGTTAATAAGGTAGTACTATATTACACTTAGTAGTGCAGTAGCATTCCTATTACTCTTATAAAACCTTTTGTCTTTTTAGGTCCTCATGGAAATTACAATTAAAGGACTTCCTCAGAAAGTACTAGGTTCACCAGCATATCAGGTTGCTAATATGGATATTCTTAATGCAAGTATCTTAAATGCAATATGATAAAGCTCAACAAAAAAATTCTACAGTATTAAAGATGTCACTTGTAAAATTTTTAGTTTCCTGGATTTGAAATAATGTCAACCAAGTCAATAAAAATGATATACAAAGTAGTAGATTGAGGAATTAAATATAATGCTAAATAATGGATCCCGAGGGAAACTTTCTTTTTATACTTAATAGTAGTACTCCTTGTTAGATTTTGGGTGGGAATGTTGTTTTGTTTGTTTCTTTGCTTTTCCCTCACAAATTCGATCTCACTGCCCAGGTTAGCCTTGAAGTTATGGTTCTCCCTCAGCCTATCAAGTGCTCATACTTTATATTACCGGTGTCCACCACCCTGCTAATTGGCTTTTGGTTGTTTGTTTGTTTTGTTTTGCTTTTGTGGTACTGGGGTTGAACTCAGGACCTTACACTTACTAGCCAGGTGCCAGAAACACTGAGCCAGATGCCGAGCCCTCAAGATCTGCTTTTATTTTAAGACAGGGTCTCATTTTGTAGTTCAGGCTGGCCCTGAACTTGCTGTGTAGCCTAGGCCAGCCTCAGACTCATAGCAATCCTGCCTCTGCCTCCCGTGTGCTGGGATTACAGGCATGAGCCACCATGCCTGGCAAGGTTTGCTTTTTTAAGACAAAAGTTTCACTGTGTATTCTATCTTGGCCTTGAACTTAGTTCAGTAGGTAGTTAAGGTTGGCCTGGAACTTGTAATTATCTGACCAGTTTCCTAACTGTTTTAAATTTTCAAAGCTTAGGATACTAAAGTGAAATGTACTTTTTATCTGCATTATTGGTGTTGTGGGTCCAGCAAGTTTTAGGTTATGAGTCTTTTATATCTGTACTCGCATCAGATTTTGACTTCTTGACATCTGATTCAGCTGTTATTAGAATATAAAGAGGTTGTTGTATAAAGTTACTTTTAGATAAATTTGCTTTTGTCATTTTGTGAAGTTAAATATTTTGTGGTGACATTTATTCTTGCATAATGGGGTGTCATTCAGAAGATTGCCTTTATTTATTTGTTTTTTTCAGGGAACTCCAGCTTTGTTCTTAATTCAATTAATTTTCAGCAGTTACCTCCAGGAATGTGGTGCAGCAGATGAAAAGTAAGTTTCTGCTTTAAGAAATTTGATAGATTGTTGTTTGCATTGAACAGACTGTATGATGAGTATGATTTTGCTTGGAATTCATCTCATCAGTTTTTAGAACTTTGTTAATGCATGGTAGATGTATCTTTGCACAGTACTTACATTGGTTATAATTTTTTCTACAGGTTTTTTGTTATTCTGGAAACACTCGTAGGCTGTGTGCTTTCTGGTCCAACTTCACCACTAGCTTTTAGTGACTCTGTGTTAAATGTAATCAATCAAAATGCAAACCAGTTGGAAAATAAGGAACATCTCTGGAGAATGTGGAGCATTATAGTCATTCCATTAACTGAATTGATTAATCAGGTTTGATATGTCTGCTATTTAATTTTCCCTCAGATCTGTAAAATGTCCTTCTTTTCTTTCCTCATTAAAGTAGAAGAGGAATTAAACTTGAATAGAAAAAAAATGAAGGGGTTTTTCATTTGGAATTAGTAAATTTTCTGCTCTTTGAATTAATTTCATTGCATTTACTGTGTTTCACTGCATTTCTACCTTAGATTTTAGATCTCCATTTTTCAAAAATAGCGATTGTAAAACTACAAGGCTTAACATATGATTTGTACAGACTTTTATGATGCATACAACTACTTTTAGTAGTTGCACCAATAGAGAAAAATGATTGTCTTGAATAGGTTAGAAATTGTTAGGGCAAAGCCATGGTACCTTGAAACCATTTAACATTGTCCTAAGTCAAGAATTTGTCAAGAGTTGACTGTTTTATATTTAAATATTTTTAAAAGATGTCAATATTGATGGAACATGAAACACAAGTTCTCTATGGAAGGATTTTGTGGGCTAATTGCACTGTAACTCAAAAAGAAAATGAAACTCGACTTTGGTGATCTATGTCTGTACCCTGCATTGCTAGGGACTGAACCCTGAACTTTCTTTACCTTTGTGCAACTCGCCATCACCAAGCTGCATTCCGAGCTAACTATAGTTTTTAATACTATAGTGATATGGGCTACTCAAGCTAGAACATACTATTCAACATATTTTTCTGCAATTAAAACAATTTACATCTAAAAAACTCATGATGTTTAGAGCAAAGACCCTTTATAATCCCTTATTTGAATGTGTATGATTTTTGAGAGTTAATTTTGGGATTAGTTTTTACATTTAAATTCCATGCATTCTCCAGACTTTTTAAATAATAAATTACTACAAATCAGTAGATAAAACATGCAAGAATTTATGTTCTTAATTTCACCTTTGTTGGGGGTGGAAGATGGAGCCAGCTGCTTTCCCTGAGAGCTGTTTCCACAGCCCTAAGAACATGAATTTACTGTCCCTTTCTAGAGGCCCAAAATCAGAGAAGGTGTTGTGTAGGATTATTTCCTTCTGGACCTTTAAGGAAGAATGTGTGCATTCTTCTGTGTCTGATGTTGGTAGGCAAGGCAATTCCTATCTTTTTTTGGCACTAGGATCTTGATGTACAGTCTAGGCTTGGGTCCTTTGCCATATCTGCTCAAGTTCTGGGACTACAGGTGTGCACATTCATGCCCCAAATACTTCGTGCTACCTTTTAAAACTTTTTTCTTGGGCCAGAGATGTAGCTCAGTGGTTCCGGCACCTGCTTAGCAAGTGCAAGATCCCTGGTTCTATCCCCAGTAACCACATACAGCAATACTGGATATGGTGACTCATGCCCACCAGAGATCAGTACCACACAGCACAGTGATGGGGGTGGTGGCTCATGCCTGCTTTTTTTTTTTTTTTTTTTTTTTGAGACATTCGCTTTGTAGTTCAGGCTGGCCCTGTGCTCACTTATGTAACCCAGGCAAGCCTCGAACTCAGCAATCCTCTGCCACTGCTTCCCAAGTTCTGGGATTACAGGTGTGAGCCACCACTCCTGTCACTGTGCTGTGTGGTACTGATTGCTAGTGGGCGTGAGTCACCACGCCCAATATCTATCATTGTATGTGGTTACTGGTTTTGAATCAGGGACCCTGCACTTGCTAGGCAGGCGATGGAACCACTGAGCTAAATCTCCAGCCAGTAAAGAAATTTTTATTAGCCTCCTTCCCCTTTTGGGGAGTTGATACTGGAGGTTGAACACAGCCCACTCACACTGAACTGTACAACCCCACCCTTCTAACATTTAGTTCCCATCTTACCAAGTGAGTGATAGCAGAAGTTTCAGAGATCAAATGCCCCAGTTGCAGCCCAGAACCCACTTACTTATTGTAAAATGCCAACAGTGTGCGCCTGATGCTCTGCTGCTGGGATGACCTGGCTCAAAGGACAACAGGGCTCTCTCTGCCCACTGTAGAAACATGACATCAGATTGTCAACCACTGCACTGTTATTTTACGTGCTGAAATTGAATTTGAGAACCTCATTTCTCCCAGAGTGCTGGATTTACAGGTGTGCTACCACATCTTACTGCTCTGCCTTTCTTGATTTTCAGACACATCTCTTCAGTCTCTGCCTGTGTCTGTATGGTACCCTTTCTTGTGTTCTGTGTGCCTTTCCACATTTTCTGTCTCCTTAAAGGATGTCATTTGGTGGATTCAGGCTACCCAAGTTTTTAAATTTTTTTTTTTGTTGTTTTTTTTGTTTTTTTTTTGTTTTTTTTTGAGACAGGGTCTCGCTTTGTAGTTCAGGCTGGCCCTGAGCTCACTATGGTGCCCAGGCAAGCCGCCACGAACTCAGCAATCCTCCTGTCTTTGCCTCCCGAGTGCTGGGATTACAGGCGTGAGCCACCACGTCCAGCATTGTGGTATGTGGTATTGATTGTTGGTGGACGTGTCTCCACGCCCATCATTATATGTGGTTACCGGGGATCAAACTCAGGACCTTGCGCTTGCGAGGCAGGCGCCGGAACCACTGAGCTAACCCTCCGGCCCAGGCTACCCAAGTTTTACGTTTGTAAAGACTTTAGCCAAGCAGTGGTGGTACATGTCAGCAGTCCCAATATTTTGAGCATGTGAAACAGGATTGCAGGTTTGAACCCAGCCCAGGTGATTTAATAATCCCTTGTCTCCGGGGGGAAAAAAACTGGGAATGTAGCTTAGTGTGAAGGTACAGTGTTAAATCTTCTATAGCAAAAAAGAAAATAAAATAAGTATTTTCAGGGCTGGGGATTTAGCTCAAGTGGTACTGTGCCAGCCTTGGACGCACAAGGGCCTGAGTTTGATTGCCAGTACTGAAAAAAAAAGTATTTTCGGGGAAGTTTAGACATATTCCCATGTATCAAGGTGTGGGGGAGTTTGTTACCTATCTTTTGGCTATGTTAGAATTGTGAGGCGTAATTGTGTTACATAAGGAAGTTATGTTACTGTATAGAATTTTAATTTGTCTATCTTTATTGTTTTTCTCATTTCAGACCAATGAAGTAAATCAAGGTGATGCCTTAGAACATAATTTTAGTGCCATCTATAACGCATTGACTTTACCAATAAGTCATATTTTTTCAGTACAGAGATTTTCTGTGGTAAGGTGACATCAAGTTTTTATCTATAAGGAATTTATACTTTTCTGAAAATAGTACATATCATACTTTAAAATGAGCTATAGCAGTAATTTTTCCTTAAGTAAGACTATTATTACTTATTAGGTAAAAAGTGAAAAAAAATTTGTTTTTACCCGTATGGTAAAAATGGATTTGTTGCTGTATGGTACTCATTTCTGAAGTTTTAACTTTTTGGGTGAGTGAGTAAGGCTATTAAATTCTTCTGTGATAGCTTACACTAGTTTTAAAATCTAAAGGTGTATTGATTTATTAGGTTTTGATATACAAGTATACTATAAAATTTCTTTATTATTTATTACTAGGTGAGTATGAAGACTTTACTTCGAACTTGGTCAGAATTATATAGAGTGTTTGCTCGCTGTGCTGCATTGGTGGCAACAGCAGAAGAGAATTTGTGTTGTGAAGAACTTTCTTCTAAGATAATGTCCCTTTTGGAAGATGAAGCCCTTTTGGTGAGTTTATCCTAATACTGAACTCTTGCATTTAAAGATTTTATTTAAGTGATTTCAGTTCTTCTGTTCCTACTCCTTAAGTTGATAGCCTTAAGAGTGTTTGAAGTTTATTTATTTATTTTTGAGACACTGTCTTTGTAGTTCCACCTGTCCCTGAGCTCACTGTGTAGCCCAGGCAAGCCTCAAACTCTGCAGTCCTGCCTTTGCCTCCCGAGAGCTGGGATTACAGGCATGAGCTAGCACACCTAGCACTGTGGTATATGGTACTGATTGCTGTTGGGCGTGAGCCACCATGCCCTATATTGTATGTGGTTAACCAGGATGGAATTCAGGACCTTGCCCTTGCTAGGCAGATGCTGGAACCACTGAGCTAAATCTCTGGCCCTATTTCAGTTATGTTTAAGAAGAAGAAACATTGGGAGGATTTTAGCAACTTTTTTATGTACATCTTGTCTTCATTGAGTTTAATGAATAATTTCATCATTTTTCAAGATAAGTTTGATAAAGGATCTATTCATGAGGGTTGGAGATAATAGCGTATGATAACAGACAGTGCTTATATAGTATGCACGAGGCCCTGAGTTTGATCCCCCCAAAAGTAGTAACTACTTGCACTTCTGTTCTGAACTTAGTGGTTGATAGTCATTTTTTATTTTATTTTTTTAATTGAATTCTTTATTGGTACAATTTATATACATCTCACAATCACATATAACATTGGGGAATTTGTACCAGTATATGACACAAGTTAATTCTCATTTTTACCCATATCCCTACCCACCCACACCTCCCCACCTCCTTTATACATAACTTTTATTTTCTTTCTGAATCATATTTATTCCTTCCCCTCATTACATTCCCACACCAAATTTCCTATGGAAATTTCCCATTCTATAAAAACTGTCATACTTTCTAGAGCTCATTTGCATCTACAGGTAGTCATATCAAAGAGAGGATCCAGTATTTGCCTATCTGTGATCTATTTATTTCACTTATTAGTGTATCCTCCAGGTGTCTCCATTAGCACATAAATGAATCAATCTTATCATTCTTTATGGCAGAATAATACTCCATTTTATAAAAAAAAACATCTTTTTCCACTCTCCAGTTGATGGGCATTTTTTTTTTTTTTGGAGACAGGGTCTTGTCAGGCTGGCCCTGAGCTCACTGTGTAGTCCAGGCAAGCCTCGAACTCAGTAATCCTCCAAGAGTAACTGCCTCCTGAGTGCTGGGATGACAGGCATGAGCCACCACGCCCTGCACTGTGGTATGTGGTATTGATTGCTGGTGGGTGTGAGTCACCACACCCAGCATTGCATGTGGTTACCAGGATTGAACTCAGAACCTTGCGCTTGCGAGGCAGGCGCTGGAACCACTGAGCTAAATCTCTAGCCCGGCATTTGGGTTTTTTGTTTATTTTTTGAGACTATGCCTTTCTATGTAGTTTGGGCTGACCTTGAAATCATTGTAAGTGGCAGTTCTCTTTCCTCTGCCTGACAAGTGCTGGGATTCAGGTGTCCACTAACATGTCTAGCCAACATAAAGAGTTTTAAGGGCATCACAAAGATAAAGTGTGTTTCCTGATTGTTAGGGAACATAAATTATAGTATTTTGGGGCTGGGGATGTAGCTCAGTGATTCCGGTGTCTGCCTTGCAAGCAAGCGCAAGGTCCCTGGTTTGGTCCCTGGTAACCACATACAATAATATTGGATGTGTTGACTTATGCCCACCAGCAGTCAGCATCATATACCACAGTGCAAGGGTGGTGGCTCATACCTGTAATCCCAGCACTCTAGAGTTAGAAGCAGGAAGATTGCTTTGAATTTGAGGCTTGCCTGGGCTACATAGTGAGCTCAGGGCCAGCCTGACCTACAAAACAAGACCCTGTCTCAAACAAAAAATTGTGGTATTTGGCACATTGCAATTAACTGGGAAATGTTTATAGCCACATAGTTTATGAGGAAAGCTGTGGAATGTGTAGTTGGTTTATGGTATCTGTGGGAGTAAATTTTTGTTTTTCTTGTTGCTTATTGTTTAGTGCTCTGGCCATGTTTAAAATTTCTAATTAATGATATTCTGTTCTTCCCTAGAATTTGTTCTTCTTGGACAGAATCATTCATATTATTACTGTAATAGTTGATTGCATTGACTTTTCACCTTATAATACTAAATATCAGCCCAAAGCTAAATGTAAGTATCTGCTATTTGTTCATCCAGTATTTCATAAATATAATACGACAGAAAAGTGAGGAAAATCCTGTCCCTCTCTCTCTACCAGGTGCACACACATGCACACAGTTTGTATTTGGTTGGTTTTGTTTTTCATTATAACAAATAGCAAATGTCCTCATTATATAGATTACTTAGTAATACAGACTATTTTCCCCATTCCTTCAGATATTAGAAACTACCTGAATAAGAAACTTCATATTTTTTTGGAAAATGTTGTTATTTAGAAATCTAATTTGAAAGTAATAATTGAATTAACATTAAAATTGAAAAAATCATGAAATCAGTTAGTTATGACTTCACAGGAAAGTTAAAATCCCCTAAAGATCAAATGACTTTTTTTGAGACAAGGTCTTGCTGTTTATCTCAGGGTGTCCTTAAATTCATTGGTGATCCTCATGTCTTAACCTTCCCAGTGCTAGATAGAATTATAGCATTGCACAACCAAGCCCAGTCCGATGAACTTGAGTTTTATCATTTTAGTAAAGTTTGGTCAGTTGGTATTAGGCTGGTTTGAAAAAGTGCATTTCTTGGTTGTGTAGTAAATGCCACAAACTGTGAGCTGTTTTCATCTAATAGTTGATTCTTCAACATAGGTCCACTTGTTTTTGTATGTTCTTGAATAGAAAGTGGCTACCTGTCTTTAATAAAAATATAATAAAAATGCTAGTTGATGTTGATTTTTGTTCTCTATTTAAAAAATAATTTTCCACTCAAAGATTGGTTACTGATGATTTCTAAAGTATAGTTCAAATATTTTATAATCCCTTTTGTGTGTGCAGCTTTTAGTTTTTCATTTTTACTAGGTAGAATATTACAAATAGCATGTTATGCATGAACATGCTTGAAACAAATTTTAGCTATCCCCTTGGGTTAAATGGGACATAACCTGATCACCTCACTGTTTCAAAATATTTCTGAGTATCAGAACTTAATGATGCCAGAAATTATTTTGTGAGCTTTTGATGTATGCTATAGGCCTAATCAATTCATATTTATGTAATTTTACCCATATTGGAACTTCTGAGAAATTAGATCTGATTATCAAAAACCCATTGTCTATAAACAAAATTGTTTCATCTTCTTTACTCTTATATAGTATAGCTGGAGCTCACCTAAAAGGGTTGTGCATTAGCCATTTACTGTTGTAGGTGACTAAGATACAAGCTCCCACAGTTCCTGTTGAAGTTTTAGAGGATGGACGGCAGATTTACATTTTATTCAGTGGGATTAGTATTATTCATTGTATTTTCCAAAGGTCCCAGATTTTGGCATTAGCCTTTTCTTCAAGGAGTCTTCTCTAACCTTTGACACACCACATTATTCTTTTGGTAATGTTAATTATTTAACCTTATCTTGTACTCTTCTAGCAGCCTGAAATCCAGGGACAGTGGTTGTTTTGAGTTGAGACTGTAGCTGGAAACCAAAATTTGCTAATTACTATTTTGAATCCTCTGAGTGGACACACCTGGGAATTTGGGACGTGTCATTTATTACTTATATTTGTTTTGGCTTTTTTTTTTTTGAGACAGGGTCTTGCTTTGTAGTCTAGGCTGGCCCTGAGCTCACTATGAAGCCCAGGCAAGCCTCAAACTCAGCCATCCTCCCTCTGCCTCCTGAGTGCTGGGATTACAGATGTGAGCCACCATACCCAGCACTGTGGTATGTGGTACTGATTGCTGGTGGGCATGAGTAACCATGCCCGGCATTGTTGTATATGGTTACTGGGGATCGAATTCAGGACCTTGCACTCGAGAGGCAGGCACCGGGACCACTGAGCTAAATCTCTGGCCCCTGGTTTGGCTTTCTTGAGATAAGGTCTCAATATATAGTTTTGCCAGGCAAAACTTGTGACAATCCTACTGCCTCAGCCTCCAAAGAGCTTGTATTATAGTTGTGAGCCACAATTCCTGGCCAAGACAGTTTTTTTCAGTGAAGGAACTAGGAAAGTTTCTTTGTGTTTTTTTTCCCCGCAGGGTTTGGATCTCAGATTTCTTCCAATATTTTTAGTAACAGTGTATTATAGATGAATCAGGATAGTAGTATTTTTTGTTGTTCTTTGCAGATAGGGTTGTACTACATAGTTGAGGCTGGCCTCAAACTCACTGTGTACCCAAAGTTGGCCTCGAACTCAAGATACTCCTGCTTCAACCTCCCAGTACAGGTGTGCACTACCAACCCTGGCTAGGGAAATAGTAATTTCTAATGGAAATTTTTTATTTCTGTTTTCATTTTATTTTTTTTTATTTTAATGTTTTGGATTTTTTTGGGGGGGACAAGGTCTCACTTTGTAGTTGAGGCTGGCCCTGAACTCACTGTGTAGCACAGTCTAGCCTTGAATCCTCGGCAGTCTTCCTGCCTCTGCCTCTCCAGTGCTGGGATTAAAGGCATGAACCTCCACGCCCAGCACTGTGGTATGGTATGTAGTACCAGGATGGAGCTTGGTAACATCCACTTGGCAGGGAGATATTGGAACCGCTGAACTAAATCCCTGGCTCCGGAAATTTATTTTTATTTTCTGTGGTATCAGGGATCATACTTGGACCCTTGTGCTTGCAAGGTAGGCATGGTACCACATGAGCTAAATCCTTAGTCCAAAAATTTTTTATTTTGAAAACTTTTAAATTTAACCTTGGAGTCAGCCTTATATGGTTTGGTATTTTTTGTATGTTTTTTTTTTTTTATATCAGGGATTGAACTCAGGACCTTGTGTTTGCCAGATAGGCACAGTGCCACTGAGCTACGTCCTGGCCCTGGTTTGGTATTTTTTAATGAAGTAGTTGTTGAAATGAAAAATAGAAAAGATTCAAATTTTATAGTTCCTTAGGGAATGTGGAATGAATTTTTGTTATTGTCAAATAGTTTTTTCCCTTGTCTCTGGCTTTAATTTTTTTTTTTTTTTTTAGATAGGGTCTCGCTTTGTAGTTCAGGCTGGCTCTGAGCTCACTATGTAGCCCAGGCAAGCCTGGAACTCAGCAATCCTCCTGCCTCTGCCTCCGAAGTGCTGGGATTACAGGCGTGAGCCACCACGCCCGGCACTGTGGTATGTGGTGTTGATTGCTGGTGGGCGTGAGTCATCACACCCAACATTGTATGTGGTTGCTGGGATCAAACTCAGGACCCTGGTTTGTGAGGCAGGTGCCGGAAGCACTGAGCTAAATCTCCAGCCCTGGCTTTAAATTTTTTAAGATAACGTTTTACTGGTATGTATTCATTATTGATATATTATTTTAGGGTTTATTTGGAAATCAGTTAATAAAAGCATATATGTTTAATGTAGCATTTAAATGTGATACAAATTATTGAATATATTGTTGTGGCACTCTTTTTCAAAGTAATTAAGTTTTCATTCATTTCATTTGTATCTTAGCACCACAGAGATCTTCAGATTGGTCGAAAAAGAAGAAGGATCCTCTAGGAAAATTGGCTTCTCTGTTTAAACTTATTGTAAGAGTCATCTGTTCTTTCCACACCTTGAGCTTCAGGGAACCACATTCTGATGCTCTCCTTAGTATTGGCACTTCAGTCATTGGCGTGATTTCCAGTCTTCTTGGACATATTTCTTTGCCTTCTGTGATTCGAAAAGTATTTGCAATATTAACAAGATCTTTGGCATTGTTTTATGAAAACTCCAAGTAAGTATTTTGGACTTAGTTTCAATCAGATGTATCTAGTTGAAATTGCTATGCCTGGTGATTAGAAGCTTTGTGGAAAAGAAAGTTCTTCGTTAAAAAGATGAAATGGTAATCTGAGTGAGAAATTGGAAGTTATTTTTGTGTGTTTTTATTCCCCTTGTCCTTCTCAATTTGGTATGTTTTTTCAAAATTGCTTTTACAAATAAGCATACTTACTACATTTTTTAGTTTCTTGGGGGAAACAAAAAGGAAAAGTAATAAGAAAAATAATTAGATAAAAGCAACCTGGCATGCTACTCTACAATTAAGCATATGGTAGGCACTTAATATATTGTTTATATTTTGTACCATTGATGTAAGGATCTATCTTACTGTCTAAAACGTCTGCATAGGATTTCATTACACTTACTACGCAGTTTTGCGTGGTGGTCCTGCATGGTTTAGCACTTTTCCTTCACAACAAAGAATTATTTGTACAAAAATTAGTGTTTGTTTTGATTGTTTCCAAAACGTGGTTTTTTTGAGACAGGGTCTTGCTTTGTAATTCAGGGTGGCCCTGAGCTCACTATGTAGCCCAGACAAGCCTCAAACTCACAGCCATCCTCCTGCCTCTGCTTCCCAAGTACTGGGATTACAGGCATGAGACACCATCCCTGGCACTGTGGTTATGTGGTACCAGGATTGAACTCAGGACCTTTGCTTGCCAGGTAGATGACAACCACTGAGCTAAATCCCCGGGCCTTATTCTCTTTTTTTGTGTGTGTGTTTGATACGGGGTCTTGCTTTGTGGTTCAGGCTGACCCTGAGCTCATTATGTAGCCTAGGCAAGCCTCAAACTCAGCAGTCCTGCCTGTGCCTCCCCAGTGCTGGAATTACAGGCGTGAGCCACCACGCCGGCATTGTGGTGTGTAGTATTGATTGCTGGTGGGCATGAGTCAACCAGGCCCAGTATTGTTGTATGTGGTTACCAGGATCAAACCAGGGACCTTGTGTCTGTTGGAACCACTGAGCTAAATTTCTGGCTCTCCCTCCTTTATTTGTACACGTCCCTCTTCCTTCCTGTTTTGTCTCTAGAACAAGATTCTTTGAATGTGTCCATTTAAATTTTAGAATTAACCTTGCAAAGTATGAATTACTACTTTTACATTTACAATTAAGTAGTTCCTGGAACCTGCAGAAATCCTAAGTAACGTTTTGAAAGAAATAATTTATTTTAGCAAGGCTGTATGGTTCTATTTTAATCATTTTTTTGTAAATTAAATTATTTTTTTTTTTGTAAATTCTTGAAAAAAATTCAAGGAGTAGGTTTGCTAATGTGCCAGATGCAGTCCCAAAATGCATGAACTTATTGTTCAGAAACTTTAGTCTTTATTTCATTAAGAATAACATACTTTTAAAGCATTCGAAAAGTAGCACTTTATGAATACTTTTAAGTTATATTCTAGATTATTTTCTTTTTTTTTTTCTCCTAAAGATTGGTTTAATACATTGTGTTAACTTCCTTGGTTTCCTTGGGACATTTTGGATGTTACATGTATACCTCGTGTTTTTAATGACTATTATTATTTAATTTTTAGGTTTAGCTTAATAGCTAGCACAGTGTCAACTTTTGAAAATTCTATATTTTTTTTGTTTTTCTTCCCAGGCTTGATGAAGTTCCTAAAGTGTATAGTTCTCTGAACAACAAGGTAAAAATAGACCATTGTCTGTAAAGCATACATTTTATGATCACAAAATGGGTTTAGATAATCATCTTCCTTAGTGATAAGTATGATTTTTTTAAAATAAATTACATTTTTTGATGGAACTTAGTATGAAATGGACGCATTTACAGATAGTTTTTTTGGAAAGATTTCATCTTTCATAGTATTCTGAAATTTTCTTAGTTATCCAAATCCTGTCTTGTGTCTTTATGCATGAGGGTTGGCCTCCAAAGATAATAGTTACAAGTTAGGCAGTTATTACTGTTATTATAAATGTAAAATCTTTTTTTTGTTGTTTTTTTTTGTTTGTTTTGTTTTTTTTTTTGAGACAGGGTCTCGCTTTGTAGTTCAGGCTGGCCCTGAGCTCACTATGTAGCCCAGGCAAGCCTCGAACTCAGCAATCCTCCTGTCTCTGCCTCCCAAGTGCTGGGATTACAGGCGTGAGCCACCACGCCCAGCTGTAAAATCTTTTTGTTACTGGAAAATAATCAAGGCTATCAATGAAGTAAATTTACCTGGTAGTTTGACAGCTTAATAGAGAGGGATATTATTACTGTGACCATGGGCACCTGATTATAATCATTTACACAAATATTGAAATAGGAGTATACACTTTGGACTTGATGTTTAGTATACTTTTTGCTTTTGTTCTTTCCTTTTTCCTAGTTAGAAAAGCTACTAGGAGAAATTATTACTTGTCTACAGTCCAATGCTGGCACTTATGACAGTGAACTTCTTGAGCAGCTCTCCCCACTGTTACGCGTAATATTTCTGCACAAGAATAAACAGATTCGAAAGCAGAGTGCTCAGTTTTGGAATGCTACATTTGCTAAAGTGATGATGTTGAATTATCCTGAAGAGTTAAAGTAAGCTAACAAAACTTTTGTCTAAGTGTCTGTTCTATATGATAGTATAAATTGGTATTTTGATTTTCACACCAGCTTTCTTAGGCCACTTGTTCCAGAGGGTCTTTTTAGTTGAACTATTATTTATGAAGTGTGGTAATTAGCATTGTCAACTTTTGGAGACTTAAATTGTTTTTAGGAACCAGTGAAAGCAGTTTAAAATTATCATAGTAAAGAAACAAAGGCATTGGTGATTATTAAAGCTCCACCTGGGTACTTAACTGTCATTTTTTTTACTTCTATGCAAAATTGCACATGATAAAAATAGATCTTGAATTTGTTTTTTTTTTTTTTTTTTTTTTTTGAGATAGGGTTTGCTTTTGTAGTTCAGGCTAGCACCTAAACTCACTATGTGTAGCCCAGGCAAACCTCAAACTCAGCAGTCCTGCCTCTTCCTCCCAAGTGCTGAGATTACAGAGCCATCATGCCCGGCGCTGTGGTGTGTGGTACTGCTAGTGGACGTGAGTCAGCAGACCCTGGTATTGTGTGTGGTTACCGGGAATGGAACCAGGGACCTCAGGTAGGCAGGCACCAGAAACACTGAGCTAAATCTCCCGGCTCCTATCTTGAATTTTTTTTAAAAAAATGAAAACTGAAAAGAACAGGACAATTCAGATAGCGTGGATTCTCCTACTTTTTAAAAAAAATTTGATTTTATTGGGCCAGAGATTTAGCTCAGTGGTTCTGGCGCCTGCCTCGCAAGCGCAAGGTCCTGAGTTTGATCCCTGGTAACCACATACAGTGCTGGGCATGGTGGCTCACGCCTGTCATCCCAGCACTCAGGAGGCAGAGACAGGAGGATTGCTGAGTTGGAGGCTTGCCTGGGCTGCATAGTGAGCTCAGGGCCAGCCTGAACTACAAAGCGAGATCCTATCTCAAAAAAAAAAAAAAATTGATTTTATTGGTGCATTTTATATATACATTGTGATCACATTCAACACTGAGAATGTGTACCAGCGCATGACACATCTTGATTCTCATTTTTTCCCATTCCCCTGCCTCTCTTTTTATGTTAATAACGTTTAGATTAATTAAATTTTGCTCCTTGAGGGCCCGAGGGTTAGCTCAGTGGTTCCGGCGCCTGCCTCACAAACGCAAGGTCCTGAGTTTGATCCCCAGTAACCACATAGAATGCTGGGCGTGGAGACTTCATGCCTACCAGCAATCAATACCACATACCACAGTGCCGGGCATGGTGGCTCATGCCTGTAATCCCAGCCCTCGGGAGGCAGAGACAGGTGGATTGCTAAGTTCGAGGCTTGCCTGGGCTACATAGTGAGCTCAGAGCCAGCCTGAACTACAAAGCGAGACCCTGTCTTAAAAAAAAAAAAAATTTTGCTCCTTGAAAAATTAAAACAAATGCTGAAGTTAACATCACAAGTACTCAACTAATACTCTTCACTAATATCTATATAAATTTATATATTTTTTTAAAGACCAGTATTAAGAGAAGCCAAACAGAAATTTTTGCTTCTGTTGCCTGGTTTGGAAAATGTTGAAATAATAGAGGAATTCAGTGGATCATATTCAGATGCAGTAAGTTTTATTTTATTTTGCTTTGTTTTATTTTTGTTTTGTTTGATGCTATATGTAGACTCAGTAGAGTTCCACAGCAGAATTTTAAACTGTATATAAACATACATGAATATACACACCTGGTTTATGATTTGTATGGGCACAAAATCTGCACTGTAGATTATCATATAAATAATTTTGAACTCGACTTTATATGTACTGTTTTACGAAGACTGATTATTATTCCTTTGGAAAAACCAGAAGTAACTGCTGGTTCACTGCTAAGTTAGAACTACCTTTTGTTCTCTCATTTCCTTGTATCTAATTTCTCCTGTCAGAAAATTGTTTCTTTCCATCACAGACACCTATTAGAACCATGGTTGCTTTGACTAATACTTGATTACTATCTGCTGATCTAGGAGTTGAGAAGAGTAAGGCATTGAAGAATGGAGCATCCTTTGAAAGTGTGTAGCAACAGATGATAATATAGACAAATCAGTGACCGCACTCCCCCACCTCCATTTGTGGTACTAGGGATTGAATCCAGGGCTTCATTTTTTGTCCCCTGTCTTTTGTTAATTTGAATACAGATCTCACTAACTCGGCTTGGCTATCCTTGACATTGCAGTCTTGTCTCTGCCTTCTGAGTAGCTGAGATTACAGACACAGTGGGTTTATTGCTGTTGTACTGTTTTTTGTATAGAATCTAAAAAAAATGGTATTTTTGAGTTCTGTTTTATTTTGTTAAATTCTTGCCAAATCAAATATATTAGTGATGCAGCCTTGTCGTGTATTCTGGCATTAAAAAAATGTGTTTGATACATTAATATTCCTTATCGTACATACTTATATTCTTACCTACCACTCCTACTTTTCCTTCTTTCCCGGTGCCTACAGTGTATGAGAGGATTCTGCCTTTGAATTACAGCAACACTATTTTTTTTTTTTTTTTTGAGACAGGGTCTTACTTTGCAATTCAGGCTGGCTCTGAGCTCACTATATAGCCCAGGCAAGCCTCAAACTCAGCAATCCTGCCTCTGCCTCCTGAGTGCTGGGTTTATAGGCGTGAGCTACCATGCCCCACTCAACGCTCTGTTTTTGTTGGTTTGTAACAGTCTTGCTATGTAGTTCGGCTGGCCATAAACTCCAGATTCTCCTGTGGTAGCCTTTCAACTATAGGATTCCAAGTGTGTACCACCCACACCTGGCTCCTCTGTATTTTTTTAGTTTTTTTTTTTTTTTTTTTTTTTTTTTGAGACAGGGTCTCACTTTGTAGTTCGGGCTGGCTCTGGGCTCACTATGTAGTCTAGGCAAGCTTCGAACTCAGCGATCCTCCTGTCTCTGCCTCCCGAGTGCTGGGATGACAGGCGTGAGCCACCACACCTGGCACTGTGGTATGTGGTATTGATTGTTGGTGGGTGTGAGTCTCCACGCCCAGCATTGTATGTGGTTTCCGGGGATCGAACTCAGGACCTTGTGCTTGCAAGGCAGGCGTTGGAACCACTGAGCTAATCCTCCAGCCCTGTTTTAGTTTTTAAAAATTTTTTTTGAGACAGGGTCTCACTTTGTAATTTAGGCTGGGCCTAAACTAACTGGATAGCCCAGGCTAACCTCAAACCAACAGCAGTCTTCTTGCCTCTGCCTACCAATGGATGGGATTATAGGCATGAGCCACCATGCCCAGCTCTATTTATTCTTTAATGTCAAAGGTTTTATAGTACTTATTTTCCTCTCTGATACTTCTACTGATAGCTATAGTCATTGATTCCACTGATCTAATTAAGTTTTGCAGCATTTGAGTACTACTTAATTAGAATTCATACAAATTAAACAGTGCAAAACAGGCATAAAAGTTAGATAAGTTCGCTTACATCTTGGAAAGTTGTGGTATGAATATCAGTAGACTGGAATTTTCAAAATGGGAAAACAATTTACGCTTAATTTTCTACTTTTTGTTAAACAGACAGAAAATTCACAATTAAATATGAAGATAAGTGGTATGGAAAGAAAATCAAATGGAAAAAGGGGTTCTTTCTTGACACAAACAAAGGAAAAAAAAGAAAATATGAAGTCATCTGCCAAAGTAAGTTTTTTTAAATAGATTTTTTAAAATAAAGTACTTGCTCGTTTATGAAATCATATATAACATCAAACTGGGACAATAAGTTGCAACCATTTTGATAAAGATGTGCTTGTAAGGAAGTGAGTTCAGAATGCTATTAGGATGGAAATGTAACTGTCTTGTGTCTTAATTCTTTCCTAGTTTTTCTAGGCAAGCACTTTACCACTAAACTATCTCTGTTGATTCATACTTTCTCTCTTTAGTTCTTTCTTTCTTGCCTTCCTTCTTTTGTTCGTTTGTTCATTTGTTCGTTCTTGTTTTTGAGACAGGTTCTTAATTTGTAGTTCAGACTGGCCCTGAACGCACTATGTAGCCCAAATTTAGCCTTGAACTCTCAAAACATCATCCTACTTCTGCCTCCCAAGTGCTGGAATTAACAGGCATGTGTCACCATGCCTGACATTGGGGTGTGTGGTACTGGGGATCAAACTTGGGACCTTGTGCTTGCGAGGCAGGTGCCGGAACCACTGAGCCAACCCTCCGGCCCCAAGATTTGTCTTCTTTTTAAGGAGCCTTAATAAAAACCAAAACAAAAAAAAAAGAAGGACATTATTGTAATTGGTGAGGCCAGATGTGGTATCTCATACCTGTAGTCCTAGCACTGAGGAGGCAGAGGAAGGAGGATTGCTGTGAGTTCAAGGCTTGCCTGGGCTATGTAATAAATTCAGGGACAGCCTGAACTACAAAGCAAGACCCTGCTTCAAAAATAAATAAATAAATAAAGGAAAGAAAGATACTTTGTGCAATTGTATGTAGTTGAGCCTCAAACTTAAAATTGTTACTGTAAACCTATCAGCTTTACAAAAGCAATAGAAATGTTGGAATAATTTGGGAAAAGTAAAATGTACTTTTTAAAAAAATTGCAGCTGAAACAAGAATCTTCATCTCTAAAAGTAAAGAGTGAAATGCTTCTGGAAGAAGAAAAATCTACTGATTTTGTGATCATACCTCCAGAAGAAAAAGAATTAAAGGAAAGAATACTAACTGAACACCAAAAAGAAGTACTCAAGACAAAACGGTTTGTAGACTTGCTTATAAATTATTTTATATTGATGCTTAGATTTCATTTATGTAGATTCTGACTTTGTTCGCAGGATTAACATACTGTCTGTACTTGTTTTATGGTGCTGGGGATCAAACCTAGGACCTTAAGCATGCTAAGCAAGTGTTGTAGCTACTCCTGAGCTGCATGCCTAGTCCCTGCATAACTAGATTTCATAATACATAAAGTGATATAATATCATCCCTAATGTGTATATCCTGAATTTCTTTGTTGAGATAGTTTAGAAGGTAAGGTGATTTAATGGATGATAATTATCTGACTCTTGATTTTATGTGGCTTTATAAAATAGAACTACATTTATAAATTAGAATTGTAATTTTGTGTGTGTGTGTAGTGTAGAGGTATCGAACCCAGACACTTTGAACTATATCCTCAGCCCTTTCATTTTTTGTGTAAGATCTCACTGTGTAGTTGAGTTTGGCTGTGAACACAGTGTGTAGCACAGGTTGGCCTGGAACTTGCAATAATCCTCTTGCCTCTCAAGTGCTGGACTACTGGCTTGTGCCACCATACTTGCACCCCCAGTGCTTTTAAAATTTTTATTCTAATACAGACTTTGGCTAAATTGCCCAAGATAGAGCCAAACTACTGACTCAGCCTCTTTGAGTGCTAGAATTACAGGTATGCACCACTGTTCCCAGCATTGTAAATTGAACCTAGCACCTTATAATGAGACATATTCTTAGCCCTTTGTATTTTCTTGAGACAAGGCTGATAGTCAGACTTCAGATATTCCCCTGCCTCAGCCTCCCAGATTGTTGAGTATATGGCCATATTCTGCCATACATGGTGTATCAAGTTTTTGAAGTTCTATAAAATCTTTTTCAGGTGTGATATTCCTGCCATGTATAATAATCTGGATGTTTCACAAGATACCTTGTTTTCTGATCACTATAATCAGGAAGAGTCTATGTAAGTATTGAAGCCATTAAGCTTTTCAAATTAATTTTCTAACTTTTTAATAACTAATTTCATTATTTATCTCAGGCAATCCCCTACTTTACCTGAAAAGCCAAAGGAAGAAACCAAGATGATTATTAAGGTATATTCAATATTCCAGTTTTTTAATTATTCTTACATTAGGAATTCCTTTAATTTCCCTTAAATTGCTAGGTTTTATAATAGGTCTTCATTTTAATAGTTTTAAATATGTCTTACAGAGTCTCCTCCTATTTCCCAGTTAAGCTCTAATAGAATTATCCTATGTGTATATTTAAAATAGTTGTATTTGGCTTTTATTGAATATTGGTGACTAGGAATGGAATAGCAGATACCTATCATTTTTGGAATGTTTGCAGTATATTGAATAACCTGTTGATTGAAGTGTCAAAATTCTGCACCAAAATTTCCCTAGAGAGTCAAATTTTTTGCTGGTTAATCTGTGTCTACATATGTGTATTTTGTGCAGGAGGAACATATGAAGTG
This sequence comes from Thryonomys swinderianus, assembly GCA_004025085.1. NCBI lineage: Eukaryota > Metazoa > Chordata > Mammalia > Rodentia > Thryonomyidae > Thryonomys > Thryonomys swinderianus. Next base: position 21,114 of record PVIC010013683.1, read on the forward strand.
TGACACTGACATTCCAGATGCCTTGGAAAACTGTGGTATGGATGAACATATCCAAAAAGCTTCTTTTTCAAATAATGAGCATGGTTTTGTTCCCAAAACCAATCCAGAAGTATTGAGCAGTAATAACAAAGTCAGAAAAAACACTTTAGTTTCATCCAAGAAAACTTCAGCTGAATGTACATCCAGTGCAGAAAATTCATTAGTCACCAGTCGCTCAGTTTCTGATGCTAGTATTTCTGGAACTCCCTCACAGCCTGTAAGTCGAAGGCAAAGTTTTATTACCTTAGAAAAGTTTGATGGTTCAGATAATAGACCTTTCACACCATCTTCCTTGAGTAGTATATCATCAGATATTTCAATGCAAAACAACCAGGAAGATAAGACTGCAGCAGATAGTACATCAAAAACAAAGAAGAGAGAAGTGACACGTTCAAAATCTGATTCAGAAAAAATACCCAATGGAGTTAAGAGATCAAACAGAAGATTGAGTAAGGCTGAGAAGTCAGCAAGTAAAAGGTCTAAACCCTTAATAAAATCTGAACTGGAGGAAAATAATCAAGAATTCCTTGAAGGTACAATAGCCTTAGAAAATAGTTCACCTGGTTTGCTTAATCAAGAAGAATGTTTGTCAGACGGCCATGTTCATGTGTCTGAATCTGTTGCTCAGCATGAAGATAGAAAGCCTAAACCAACATTAGAAAATTCTGTGTTGTTGGAAAACAGTCCTGTCCAAGAGAAAAATATGGGGCTAAATTTAGAATCCAAAGAAAATACACCTCCCGTAGTAAGCCCAGTGGATCAAATGGTAAGTGAAGATAGTGAGGGTCAAGTAACTCCAAGTCAGAAAACCCTGAGACGGTCTTCAAGGCGACGCTCAGAAATAACAGACCCTATTGGTGATAACCAAGATAAAGAAAATAGTCATCAAAAAAGGGAAAGACGAAAAGAAGAAGAAAAAACTCAGAGTTTATTGCATGTAAAAGATGATGTGTTACCTAAGCAGAAATTGACTTCTGAACTAACAGAACAGGAAAACTTAGTTGAGAAAGAGAATAATCTGCAAGAGAAGGCTTCTGGTGAAACCAGTGTCAATGTTGAACTTGACCAACATAAAAGAAAAGCAGACCTTGAGAATGTTAATTCTGAGGGTGATAGTGCCCTGGACGTTGCAGATAAGTCCTCTGAGAAACCTCGAAGAGGACGAACACGTTATCAAACAAGGAGAGCATCTCAGGGTTTACTTTCCAGCATTGAAAACTCAGAATCTGATAGTTCTGAGGCAAAAGAAGAAGCTTCTAGGAAGAAGAGGTCTGGGAAATGTAAAAACAAAAGTAATGACAGTGTTGATATTGAAGAACAAAAAATGGTAGAAGAGGCATCTCTAAGTTTACAGAATCACACACATGATCATAAAGCAACTTCTGAAGTAGATGTAGATAAAAAGCCTCAAGTTTGTGAAAAAGATGAAAGTAGTACTGTGATAATTCAGGATTCTATAGCTGACTTGCAAGTTTCTGATGCTGTGCCAAATATAGATGAGGGAAAAACCAAGACTAGTAAATGTGTAGAGTATTCCTGTGGACATTCACCTGTGCCAGAATCAAATTTAAGGACTAGAAATGCTAGTAGGAGATTGCTGAAGCGAGATTCTGATAGCAGTGTGGGAGAATCCTCCAAAACTGGGACATCAGAGATTTCTGTGCTTTCTGAAAAAACTGTCCAGATGTTTGAATGCCAGCATAAGAGAAGTCGGAGGGTGAGGCGATCCAAAGGTTGTGACTGCTGTGGGGAAAAATCTCAACCTCAGGAAATGTCGTCCATTGGGTTAAAGAACACAGAAAATTCTGAAATAAAGAGTAGTGAAACAAAAAAAACAGACATGCAAACACCTGATACAGTATTAGAAATGGATTCTAAAGCTAATTTGTGTTCTGAAGCAAAATTTTTGGATGAAAGTGCAGCTATGAATTTAAGTTTGGTTCTTAAAGGGAATGATATTAGTGATTTTGTATTTGTACATGAAACTAAGTCAAAAACAAATATTAATGAAAAGTCTTGTGAAATACCTAATTTGAAAGAAGAAGCTTGTGATACGGATTCTGGTGAAGTATCCTTTGAAAGTGAAGAGCCATCTAATAAAAAATTTAAAGCTATGGGCTCCTATTTAGGTGATTGTAAGGACGTTTCAGAGGACTATCCTTTGGAAAATAAGAAAGACAAACCAGAAACAACCTTGAAAAAAGAACTTAATGTTAATATTGAAGGAAATTCATGTAAAGCAATAGAATCCAATGTACAGGGAATAAAAGCTATGGAATTAGATGTAGACAACTATAAATTGGAAGCTACTGTTTCTGAGAAAGAGTGTATCAAAACTGATACTTCTATGGTGCCAACAGAGGATTGTAAGAGTAGTGATGAACCTAACACAGAAACAGCTGACAAAGTAGATGTAGTAGTAGCAGTTGAGGAATTTCATTCACCTGTTGGTCATCGTGATAATACCATACCTATAAATCTGAATACTCTGACTGAGATTTCTAAACAAAGAGCATTTGGGGAACTAGTTGACAGAAGTAATGAGTCAGATTTAGGCTCATCTGAAGAAGTGAATGCTAAAATGGAAAACTACAAAGAAAATGTGATCAGCGATGTGAATAATGAAATTGCCAGTGTCAAAGAAAGAGAGGATGAGGACATGACTACTAAAACTAAGTCTGAAGAAAGCAAAACAGAACAATTGAGTGGAGAAGTTGACAGTTTTGTTCGTGACAAACTTGAAATGACTAACGAGGAAAGAAACATTGATTCTAACAAAATTGAAACAAATACTGAACTTAGTAAGGCTGAAGAATCAAATGTAGATGACAGTAAAATGGTAGCGGAAAGTGATACTTTACTGGAAGTTAACCGTGCTCCAGATAAAGTAGAGGAGCCATCACAGTTTTTGACATCTGAAACGAGTATCCCTCAACTAGTAACAGAGGACAATAACTCATCTCCTGAAAAATTAAGAGAACTTGACTCTTTACTCATGTCAGCAAGTGACAGTCCTAGTGGCATGCAGACACGCTGTGTCTGGTCTCCTCTGGCTTCTCCATCTACCAGCATTTTAAAGAGAGGACTAAAACGACTCCAAGAAGATGAGATCTCATCACCTGTTAACAAGGTAGGACTGGAGCTGAATATAATTCCTCTTAATACTTACTCAGAATAAGGGTTTGGCTCTACAGTGACATGGGGTAAATGGAGAGTGTTAGATGGCTACTTATTTTGTATTTACTGTGGTTCTTAAAGAGAAAGACTGAAATCCTTTAGATGCTACCCTTTCATAGCAGTGAAGATCTTTATACAGATGTGTACATACTTCACGCATGACAATTAAAGATCCCCTTTTAGTATCTTTTCCATCTTGCATACCAAGATTTAGGAAATCACATGACACTGCCATTTATAAAATAGGTTTAGCACTTAATGTGTTCTGGGATATGCTCTTTCACATAAGGGTTGATGTAAACTTACCTACTTAAAGTTAAGATGTACCTTCGCCAGGCATGGTGGCTCACGCCTGTAATCCCAGCACTCGGGAGGCAGAGGCAGGAGGATTGCTGAGTTCGAGGCTTGCCTGGGCTACAGTGAGCTCAGAGCCAGCCTGAACTACAAAGCGAGACCTTGTCTCAAAAAAAAAAATGTACCTTCATCTTCAGTGCTGGTGCTTGAAATCATGTTATAACACTTCACTAGTAAAGAGAACACTGGAATGGTGTTATAGTCCTAGTTTAGATCCTTGTTTAGAATGTCTTTATTTGTATTCCCATCTTACATGTTGAATTTGTATTCCCATCTTACATGTTGAGCTGTATACCTCATTTGGGAAATACATATTTACTGGGTGTCCCCTGTAGTTTCTGGCCCTGTGCCCTTGCACATTCTTGTTATATATATATATATATATATATATATATATATATATATATATATATATATATATAAAGTACATTACCTTGATATTTCCTTCCTCTAGTTTTGAGATCATTTAGTTGCCCAGGCTGTACTCACACTTAAAGTAGTCCTGCTTCGTATTTCCAGAATGTTGGAATTATAGATACAAACCATATCCTCTCCTCACCCAGCTGTAAGTAATCTTTTAATACTACCAAGAATTTTCAGCTTTTCACAGTTGAGCATTGGTATACCTGGTGTACACCTGTAATCCCAGTACTTAAAAGGCTAAGCCAGTTGGCTCATTACAAGTTACAGGCCAATTTGAATTACATTGGGAGAATGAGTCTCAAAAATTTGTTTTTCAGCTTTTTTTTTTTTTTGTGAGACAGGGTCTCTCACTTTGTAGTTCAGGTTGGCTCTGAGCTCACTGTAGCCAGTCTTCCTGCCTCTGCCTCCCTAGTGCTGGGATTACAGGTGTGACTCAGCCACGCCCGGCATTGTGGTATGTGGTACTGATTGCTGGTTGGCATGAGTTAACACGTGTGGTATTGTTATATGTGGTGTTACCGGTTATTGAACTTAGGACCTTGCCTTTGGGGGTGGTGGAACCATTGAGCTAAAACTCTGGCTGTTTTTCAGATACACTAAGAATTCTATGAAATCCAGGATTGGGCCATTTAGAAAGGCTTAATAGCTCTCAAAGGCTTAATAGCTTCCAATTTTTTTTTTTTTTTTTGAGACAGGGTCTCACTTTGTAGTTCAGGCTGGCCCTGAGCTCACTATGTAGCCCAGGCAATCCTCCTGTCTCTGCCTCCTGAATGCTTGGATTACAGGCGTGAGCCGCCACGCCCAGTTTTTTTTTTTTTTGAGCCAGGGTCTCCCTTTGTAGTTCTAGCTGGCCCTGAGCTCACTATGTAGTCCAGGCAAGCCTCTAACTCAGCAATCCTCCTCTCTCTGTCTCCTAGAGGGCTGGGATTACAGGCATGAGCCACCACGCATATGTGATATTGATTGCTGGTGGGTGTGAGTCACCACGCCCAGCATCGTATGTGGTTACTGGACCTGCGCTTGCCAGGCAGGTGCTAGAACCACTGAGCTAAATCTCCGGCCCAATAGCTCTCAAATTTTATCTTATTTGTTGCTTTTTTTTATTTGGTGGCTCAAGGGCAATGATTGTCAACCTTGTAGAGCTTTCAATAATCACCTGCTAAGGCATGTGTGCCATAGGTTTACCATATTTGCCCTAGGATTTAAAGGGCCCCTGCATATTAGGCAAATGTTTGCTTTAGTCTCTTTAGAGACTATTGCTTTGTTTTTTTCTTTAATATCTTAACTAGGATAGGCCACGGTATTATTTTGTTTGCATGGTACCAGAGATCGAACTCTGGACCTTCCTCTGCTGAGGCAGGGGCCAGAACCACTGAGCTAAATCAGTCCCTAGCTGATCACAGTACGTTTTGGGAACTTTTTTTTTTTTTTTTTTTTTGAGATAGGGTCTCACTTTGTAGTTCAGGCTGGGCCGGAGCTCACTGTGTAGCCCAGGTAGACTGGAACTCACAGCATTCCTCTTGCCTTTGCCTCCTGAGTGCTGGAATTACAGGTGTGAGCCACCTTGTCCAGCATTGTGATAAGTGGTAACTGGTTGCTGGTGGATGTGAGATACTATACCTGGTATTATTGTATGTGGTTGCTGGGGACAGAACTCAGGATCTTGGGCTTGCAAGACAGTTACTGGAACCACTGAGCTAAATTCCTAGCACTTTCATAAGATGGAACGCATTTCTTTATGCAGTAATTAATTTTTTTGGATAGTGACTTATACCAGGTGGAGCTAAAAAAGTTAAAATTGCTCCCTAATTGCTGTAACAATGATGGTACTCTTAGAGAGTTTAGAACAGATGAATATAATGTTCCAGAAGGCAGTTCTTTGTTACCTACCTCTTTTTTTTTGAGACAGGGTCTCGCTCTGTAGTTCAGGCTGGCCCTGAGCTCACAATGTATCCCATGCAAGCCTTGAACTTAGCAATCCTTCTCCCTCTGCCTCCCCAGTGCTGGGATTGCAGGCATGAATCACCACGCCCTGTACTGTATGTGGTTACTGGAGATCAAACTAAGGACCAGGCAGGCACCAGAACCACTGAGCTAAATCTCTGGCCCAATTATCTCCATTTTCTTAGTTTATTTACTAAGCCCAAAAGATTATAGACTATACAGTTTTGATTGATATATGGCAATTATTTCTGTTAATGTCTGCACTGACTCCTGTTTTATAATGTAAATTAAATAGTAAAGTAGTGTAGAACATAGAATGAACTATAGTATTGAATAATCTGAAAGCAGTTACTGGATGAGTAAGTATGTATAGTGGGCTCTTAGTGAAAGAAGTTAGCTTCTAAACCTATATTCTACATTTGGGTAACCTCAATGAAAATTTGTGGCATCATCTTTAAAGTTTTTTAATTCTGTTAAATAACCTGATCTATGTTTTTAGGTTCGTCGTGTCTCATTTGCAGATCCAATATACCAAGCAGGATTGGCAGATGATATTGATAGACGATGTTCTCTTATTAGGTCTCATTCTTCAAATAGTTCCCCTGTAATAAAAAGTGTTAAAACTTCACCTACTACGCAAACTAAGGTAAGCTATAGTCTTTAAAATACACACACATAGAATTGTACATAAAGTTAGTTATTAAAGAAAAAACCTTTTCCTTTAGCTGTGTTTTTGATCCTCATGGTAAACAGATATGAAGGAGATGGTAAGAGAAAGTGAGGATCTAGGAAACAATCAAGTAGTTCATTGTTTTAAGTTAAATTATTACAGTCTAAGTTGCAAAATCAAATTATAAAATTACAGTTGTCTAGGCTTCTGAGTTTTTTTTCTCTTCCTTTCTGTCTAGCATAATACCACTTCAGCCAAAGGATTTCTGTCCCCAGGATCACGTAACTGTAAATTTAAGAGCTCAAAGAAGTGTTTAGTAAGAAGTGCTTTAGTTTTCATGGATCTTTATATTTTTCTGTTTAGTCAGGTGACCTTGTATTTATCACTTTTAAAATGTATTCTAAGATTACAGAAATGACCAAAGAATCCATGCCATGCCCCACAGAAAGTATTTACCCAGCTTTGATGAATTGTGCAGCACCAGTTGACATCATTTTACCTCAGATTACATCAAACATGTGGTAAGTGGTTATTTAGGCTTCTGGGTTATATTGCAAGTTTTGGCAATATTTAATTGATGAAAGTCAAGTTTTGAATTAATATGGATTTTTTCTGCACATATATCACTTCAGAACTAAAAATGTAAATTCAGAAGGTAGCATGCCATAGGGGAGCATACGAAACATTTGTCCTAATATAGTAAATGTTTGATTAATACTTGCCAGGTAATGGATTGATGCAGTGTCTTGTTTAATCCTAATCCACACCCTTTGAGTAATATGAGTATCATTTTTTCTTTCTCAAACGAAACTTAATTCACTAAACTCTCACAGCAAATTTTGCTAATCTCATAGCTAAATTATCTAACAATATAGTAAGTTGTCACATACGTGAAACATGAAGTTTACTTAGATAAACCTTGTGAGGTTTTCAACTAAAAGTTTTTCTGGTGTCTTGCAAAATTAAATGGCTGGATGGTCAGCAATTCTGGATTGCCACATAATCATTAAAAGAAATGTTTGTGGTAGTTTCAGAGACTTTTAATATAATTTATCTAATTAGTATCTGCATTTTCATGAAATGATCTGTTCAACTTCTCCAGTAAATTGTGTATGTCATATATTGAGTCCATTTCTTAGGCATAGAAGTGGGAGGGATTATACATTACAGGGGTTTAAGATTAGGAGACTTAGTATTCATGTTTGTTAAAGAAATCTTAAAATTCATCTGTTTTAGAAGACTGGTGATGGCTAGGCACGGTGGTTTTTGCTCAAAATCTAGCCACTCAGGAGCCTGAGGTAGGAAGAGTGCCACAAGTTTAAGGCCAGCCTGGGATCTATAGATTTTTAAGGCCAACCTGAATGATATAGGGAATCCCTGTCTCAAAAAAACCCCAAACAAACTAAAGAATCTAAATTATGAGATATGCAACAGGATTATTTGCAGTGTAGTTGCTTAAGCCATATGTTAAGTATCATTTTATTTTGAGTCAAACATACTTGCTTCCCTCACTGAGTTATATAATTGCAGTTATGAGTGCTATTGTTTTGTCTGAGTTTTCTTTGGCAGTACAGGTTTGCTTTGAATAATAGGCGTGCACCACTACATGTAATTATGTTTAAATGGAGAAATTTAGCTGGATAAGACATCTAGAGTGCAAAAGAGTTGTTGTTACATTTTTACTTTTTTAATTACTTTTTAGGGCAAGAGGTCTAGGACAACTTATCAGAGCCAAGAATATAAAAACTATTGGTGATTTGAGTACTCTTACAGCATCAGAAATAAAAACTCTTCCTATTCGTTCTCCAAAAGTGTCTAATGTAAAAAAGGCTCTCAGAATATATCATGAGCAGCAGGTAAATCTAGATGGCTGTTAAAAATCATGTATATAATTGATCTAATTATATATCTACAAATGTCTGTATTTAAACTATTGTACAAATAATAGTTTTTGATCCCTCCATCCCCATCAAGAGCACATTTTAGAGTAAAGTTTACTCCGCTGTTTTATACTATTTCTATGTAACATCAGGTTTAATTTTCAGTTTTCTTTTTTTGTTTGTTTGTTTGTTTTTTGAGACAGGGTCTCGCTTAGTAGTTGAGGCTGGCTCTGAGCTTACTATGTAGCCCAGACAAGCCTTGAACTCAGCAATCCGCCTGTCTCTGCCTCCCAAGTGCTGGGATTACAGGCGTGAGCCACCACACCTGGTTTCAGTTTTCTTTTATTCTTTGAATTCTTTTCTACCCCCTTTCCCTGTTTATTTCCATCATGAAATGGCTGCTGTCCTTAAAACTGAATGTTCAATCAGTACCACATACCACAATGCCAGACATGGTGGCTCATGCCTGTAATCCCAGGACTCGGGAGACAGAGACTGGAGGATTGCTGAGCTCGAGGCTTGCCTGGGCTATATAGTGAGCTCAGGGTCAGCGTGAACTAGAAACTAGACCCTGTCTCAAAAAAAAAGAAAAAAAAAAAGTTCAAAACATTTAAATAATAATTACAGATATTTGAGTCACATTATTTTGATGGGGGTGAGGTGTGGTCCTGGTGATAGAAACCAAAGAGTTTTCAGGTTGTTTTTTTTTTTTTTTTTTTTTTTTTTAAGGCAGGGTCTCGCTTTGTAGTTCAGGCTGTCCCTGATCTCTCTATGTAGCCCAGGCAAGCCTTGAACTCAACAGTCCTTCTGCCTCTGCCTCTGCCTCCTGAGCAATGGGACTACAGTCCTGAGCCACTTTGTCCAGCATTGTGGTATGTAGTACTAATTGCTGATGGGTGTGAGTCACCATGCCCAGTATTGAAAGTAGTTAATGGGGATCAAACTCAGGACTTTGTGCTTGCTAGGCAGGAACTGGAACCACTGAGCTGAATCTCAGGCCCTGACTTTTTAGGCCTTTACATAACAAACTTTTTTCCCTTCAACTTTGAGACAGTCTCATTAAGTTACCCAGGCTAAGTCAAATTTTCTGTCCCCCCCTGCTTAAGACTCACAAAGTACAGGCATATACTACCATGTTCAGCTAGTGTTTTGATTTCTCACAATTGAACTTAAATGTTCTTTTTCTTCCCATCAACATTTGGCCCATAAACATTTGAATGGTGGACAATTTTCAAGACTCTGAGGGAAACTAAGATTCTTACACCCATGAAAATATATGCAGAAAAATTTTATATATGTTTAAGATTTGCAGATTCCTGAAGGCCATTCAGAGATCCACCACTGACATTAGAACTTGTGAATACATGAAAACAAGAGTATGTTATAAGACCAGTATTCTACATTAGATCTTCTTTTTCTTTTTCTTTTTTTTTTAGACAGGGTCTCATTTTGTAGTTCAGGCTGGCCCTGAATTTACTATGTAGCCCCGGCAAGCCTCGAACTCAGCAATCCTCCTGCCTCTGCCTCCCGAGTGCTGGGATTACAGGCATGAGCCACCATGCCCAGCACTGTGGTATGTGATAGTGATTGCTGGTGGGCATGAGTCTCCACACCCAGCATTGTTGTATGTGGTTATCGGGGATCGAACTCAGGGCCTTGTGCCTGCAAGGCAGGCGCTGGAACCACTGAGCTAAATCTCCGGCCCCAACACTAGATTTTCTTAAAATAACATTTGCTAGTTGCTAAACAACTTTATGTTAAGCCCTTGACTTAGTTGTTTTCTTCAAAAACATTTGTTAACATATTTTTAAAAAATTAGATCTGCAGGCCGGAGATTTAGCTCAGTGGTTCTGGCGCTTGCCTTGCAAGCACAAGGTCCTGAGTTTGATCCCGGTGACCACATAGAATGCTGGGCCTGGGGACTCACACCCACCAGCAATCAACACCACATACCATAGTGCCAGGCGTGGTGGCTCACTCCTGTAATCCTAGCACTCGGGAGGCAGAGACTGGAGGATTGCTGAGTTCCAGGCTTGCTTGGACTACATAGTGAGCTCAGAGCCAGTCTGAACTACAAAGCGAGACCCTGTCTCAAAAAAAAAAAAAAAAAAAAATTAGGCTTGCCTGCACTTCTGTGTATTGCGAGCATTCTAGGAGGCTGAGGCCAAAGGACCCCATGTGCAGGCCCAGCTTAAGCTAGTTAGCAAGACTCCCATCTCAAAAGAAGAGCAAGTTTGGAGATTTAGCTCAATGGTTCTGGCAACTGCCTAGCAAGTACAAAGTCTGTGGGTCAGTGCTGATAACTACATAAAACAGTACCAGGAGTGGTGGCTTGCACGCACCAGTAATCAGTACCATATACCATAATGCTGGGCGTGGTGGGAATGTAGCTCATTTCTGAGGCCCTGGATTCACTTCCCAGTACCACTGAGAAAAAGTAGAGGAAAAAAATGATGCCTAGAAACTGTACTAGGCATAGTTGAGTTTCCAAAATATTTTATCATGTGAGATCCACAGGCACTAGATAAGTGTATCTATATAATGAGCAGCTTTGTGGTGTACTCACAGATACAGGGTCTTGCTTTGTAGTTCAGACTGGCCCTGAGTTCACTATGTAGCCCTAGGCAAGCCTCAAACTCACAGCCATCCTCCTACCTCTGCCTCCTGAGTGCTGGGATTACCGGCATGAGCCACTTCACCCGGCATTGTGGTATCCAACTCGGGACCTTGCCACTTGCGAGGCAGATGAGATGCCAGAACCAGTGAGCTAAATCCTCTGCCTTGTTTTGTATTTCTTTTTTTTTTTTTAGACAGGTTCTCACTTTGTAGTTCAGGCTGGCCCTGAGCTCACTATGTAGCCCAAGCAAGCTGTGAACTCAGCAATCCTCCTGTCTCTGCCTCCCGAGTGCTGAGATTACAGGCGTGAGCCACCACGCCCGGCATTGTATATGGTTACCAGATCGAACTCAGGATTTGCACTTGGGAGGCAGGTGCCAGAACTACTGAGCTAAATCTCTGGCCCCTGTTTTTGTATGTCTTGCACACTGTTTTTAACACTGTTAACTGAACTAATTGTTAGGGGCTTTGCAACATTGCTCCCTTTATTATGTGCTTTCCTATTATTAATACTGAGCTGTATACAATGGCATATGCCTGTGATCTCAGTTACTCAGAAGGCTAAAGAAAGACTTATTTAAAAATAATTTGTGGTTTTTGTGTATTTTGGTTTTTTTTCCATTGCCCTAAATGTGTTATCAAGATGAAGTCTCATGGATTTGAAGAAATTCCAGTTTTTGATATTTCTGAGAAAACAGTAAATGGAACAGAAAATAAATCAGCTGATGAGGAAAGACTTGCCTCAGGTATAATTTATTAAAATGGAAATTTTGTTTAGAAAGTGGGTAAATTGAAAAATATGTTGTGCTTTTAAATTAAGTTGGCCATGCTGTGTAAATTCGGTAAGTTTTTTTTGGTGCTTAATATGTAGTGCATGAAAAATATAGTTGGTTTCTCTAATTATCAGCTACTAGTTCTTCAAGGTCTCCAATAAGTATAGATTCTACATTCTATTCCAGTTATGTTAATTTTAAAAAGTAGGCATTTCCTTACTAGAACAAGCTCTAAATTTTTTGCTGTGTTCTCATCTTGTTTCCTTGAGCAGTTGTATCACAGCCTGTTTTATTAGTTAAAACCTAGGCACGTAAACTTTTTCTTAATTTGATGGCATATACATGCATGTTGATTTTGAACTGACATAGTTTAATGTCTTTTTTCACTTTTAGATTTGATTAATCCTGTTGCTTTAGAAACTCCATTATCTAAAAATCTTTTGGCACAAATTAGTGCTCTTGCTCTTCAGTTGGATTCAGAAGATCTCCATAATTATTCAGGAAGCCAGCTATTTGAAATGCATGAGAAACTTGGTACTATGGCAAACTGTATAATAAAAAATCTACAGTCACGTTGGAGATCATCAGCCCATGAAAATACTAGTTAGTATTTTAAGAGAACATTGAAGATTTTAAAATATATTACTTGATTAATAAAACATTCTGACATATTATGGAATTTACAAAAGGAAACTGAAAAATTGGTAACGTTTCACACTGTGAAGGGTAGTGATTTTATGTTAAGTTCAGTTTTTAAAATTTTATTAGGTAAGATTGTTTTTCCCACCATATTTTCTTGGCTACTATCTATAATTCTCCATGAGATTTAAATTTTTCTTTGAAATTGAAAGAAAAAGTAGAAACAAACATTTTATTTCATACTTTATTTTGCTGAAGTGTGTAAGTGAATTTGAAAGTTTTTATTTGAATGTTGCTGAACTTAAAAACATGTTTATACTTGGATTTTGCTTATTATTCATATACTTGGTTTACTTGAGGTTTGGAAATGTGTTTCCGGTAATACACTTCAAATGAAATGGAAAAAGAGGTGTGATTTTTCTCCTGTAGATGTTACCTTGGACGGCTTGGAAGAAAAAATACCAAGTTTCAACTTCTTGAGTTAAATTATTAATGCACAACGTACTAAAATCCTATTCCTTTGCATTAGCAAATATTTGTGCAGCAGTATTTGCCTGTGGAAATTTACTCTTGATACATAACAATATCATTTCTAATGTGTGACTGTACATTATGTATAGATGGCATTTTTAATTTATACATTTCAGCCTTCATTGCATGCTTTTTTCTCCAGCTTGTTGTGAATATCTTTTTTTTGTTTAATTGTAACATTTGTATATACTTAATTCTGAAATATCAATATGGTCAATAGAACTATCTCATGGGCTTGCTGCAGAGATTTGTAGTCTGCATCTACAAATAAAATAATGCATAGTTTTGTACTTAATATCAGTTAAACATGAGTTTTACTTTCTGCAGTATCTGAAAAGTAAAATTAGTGAAACAAGAAAATGTTACATAACAATTTTGTTATTCATATCCTTTTTTTTCTTTTGGTTTGGAAGACCACTAGAAGGTGTGTCTCAGTAACATTTCTTCTTAATGAAGAGTTGGTCTGAGTATATATTCATTGCAAGTTGGACTATAAGAAGTCTAGAGATAAACTCTTTTTTCCACCTGTATCCAAAAATAAACTTGGGAGAAGTGATGAAACTGTTCTTTTTACATATGTATGTATGTTTTGCCAAGTTTAAAAATAGGGCTGTCATTAAAGCATTTGTAAATTTCATCAAGTTGTATTAGTGCCTGGGCTTCCCATAGATACTATGTCTTTGTATGCATGAGACAAAACATGGATTTGCTGTGTTGTCTAGGCTGGTCTTGAATTTGAAGTCCTCCAGCTATAATTTCTCCTTAGTGTACTGCATAGAAATGTATGCTACCTTGTCCAGCTTTTTTTTTTTAAACTAGAATTTTGTTTCACTTGTTCTCTGATAGGATCAGTGAGCAATTTTGTTATAGTTAACCCCTTTTTGGAAAACATACTTGTAGCTCAAGTCAGAAAAATTAACCTTTTCTGTACTTTAAAGTCTTACCTATCCAGTAGGAACTTCCAGTGATTCCCTATAAAACTTGATAATCTTTTTTCAAAATCACAAATACATTGTTAACATATTTAATGCTTGAAATATACATATATATCACATATATGCTACATATATAAAACTGGTTTTTAAAAATACTGGGATTGTTGAACCAAGACTTGTAACTTGACAAAAAGTGAAAAGCTCAATATTTAAAAAAAGAACTGCCGTTGTGGTTTCCATTGTCCATTATGTTTATAGAGAAGATGCACATGAGTTTTTGGTGAACAGGTATGAATGAGAAAGGGCATGCTTTTGGGGAATGGATAGCTGCATATTGAATGCAGACACAGTGTAGAGTAAGAACAGTTGATGTGATGACTACATGCCATAAGATTTGTATGCTATTCTTATTTGCTGGTGGGATGAAGTTCTTGGGAAACTGGGTTAATACACCAGAAAATGTGAGTGAAATGATTGCCATGTACATACTTAAATTTTTTAATTTGGTAAAAGTATTAGTACTAGTTAAGTTGTGACTCAGCAAAGTTGTGTTTAAAAATACTATTTGAAGGGAAAAGCTAATTAAATCTTGTTGCTGTGGTTATAAGCATATTTGCATCACCTTATTTTAGTATTTTTGCCTAAAATTTTCCTGCTACAGTAAAAGAAGCATTCATAGTTTTTGGTAGGCTCCAGTGTCTTATTAATAAAATAGAATTTTTTCAGATTTTTCTAATCATTAATAAAACATGGCAAATGCTATTAACAGCACTGAAATATGGTTTCTCAGTAATTAAGCATCTTGAGTCTAGTGGCATGCAGTTGTATCTGAAATTTATTGGGTTAGATTTCAGTGGATTTAATCAAAATAATTGAGTCCATTATTTAAGATACTGTATTATTTCAACAAATTTAATAAAACCATTGGGGTTTTACTCTTAATTCCAAGTAGTGTAGGTCAAGTCATTAATCCTTGTAAGAGTAATCTAGTCAAATGCCAGGCATGGTGACTTGTGCCTGTAATCCCAGCATTCAGGAGGCAGAGGCAGGAGAACTGTTGAGTTTGAGGCTTGCATGGGCTACATTGTGAGCTCAGGGCCAGCCTGAGCTTCAAAGTGATACCCTGTCCCCACCCCCCCACCCCCAAAAAAACGTAATACAGTCGAAAGAAGGATTGAAGCCTGAACTTTAAAAGCATAATAATTGGCTGACATTGCCTATTTTTTCTCCTGTACAATTGCATGATAGTCAAGGATTCTCTTAGTATTTAATGGCAATAGAAATATCAATTAGGAGAACAAGATACACGACTGGAAAAAAATAGAGATTGGAATATCTCAAGTGGGATTTTTACACAGTTTTTAAAAAGGAATACAAATACAAAAATGTTGAACTTTTTTTTTTTTTTTTTTTGAGACAGGGTCTCACTTTGTAGTTCAGGCTGACCCTGAGCTCACTATGTAGCCCAGGCAAGCCTCGAACTCAGCAATCCTCCTGTCTCTGCCTCCCGAGTGCTGGGATTACAGGCGTGAGCCACCACGCGCCCAGCACTGTGGTATGTGGTATTGATTGCTGGTGGGCGTGAGTCACCACGCCCAGCATTGTACGTGGTTACTGGGATGGAACTCAGGACCCTGCGCTTGCAGAACCACTGAGCTAAATCTCCGGCGCCAAAAATGTTAAACTTTTGATATTCAGCAGTGCTTTTCAAACTTGGAGGTGCAGATAAAATTGTGAATTCTGATTAAATAGGTTTGAGTTGGGGGTCTGAGAGCCCATGTTTTTAACAGATAATGTGTTGTCCTATCCATACAGATACTGATGTCCATTAATTGCACTTGTAATAGATGGGCTTAAGAGACTCCAAGCCTTTATGTAGGTTTTGCTAATTAAGAAGATTTAAGTCCTTAAAATTATCCTTATAAATAATTACAGCTAAACCTAGAAATTTCTGATAATGTGGACTGATTCTGAAGTTATCAAAGTTTAAAACTTTAAAAATTAAGGACAGAATTTTGTCTCTTGGACAGAATTTGTCCCTATTCTAAAAATAGGAAATTTAAAAAAATAGGTACCCTTAAGAATCTTATATTTCAAAGATCCTTACTAATGCAACAGATTAGATGGTATTTTGTTGTGAGTATATGTGGATAATCTCATTTTTTGTTAATAGGTAAGTTTTCAAATAATTAGTCTACATTTTTGTTATTACACCTTTGAAAAGAGGTATTACCTCTAAGATTTGTTTGGCATTACATTAGTGCCATAATGAAGTCTAATCTGACAGGCTTTGTCGAGGTCTTCTGGTAATTGAATTTGTTGGGTGTCTTCATTGAGAATTTCTTTCACTGTAGTGTTTGAAAGAAAGTTGAGTAATTTGATTCTCTAAAATGAGTTTTTCTTGAAATTGTGTTTGGGTGTCAGATTTTCTTGCATATTTAAAACACTTGGTAAAAGCTGCCTCATGTCAAATTCAGAATTCAGAAAAATTTAACCAAAAATCGTATAATAGGACAGAAACTAGTTTATCAAAATTTATTATAGCTCCCTATATAATGATAGGTATAATGATAGGTATGATAGCTCACATATCATTAGGTATTAGGTAT
>PVIC010013684.1:0-37724 GCA_004025085.1 Thryonomys swinderianus
AGGACCTTGTGCTTGCGAGGCAGGCGCTGGAACTACTGAGCTAACCTTCTGGCCCGACTACAAGTATTTTACAAAAACATCATTGATTTAATCAATCTGAGAGGTTCTCAGTTACCAGGCCTTGGAAAAGGAAATACATAATAAGCACCAAGTGTGGGCTGAGTACAAGGTTACAACTTCTACCTGTATTATTTCTTTAATTCTTACTGTAGTTCTTTGAGATAGGTATTTGTATGTCTGTTTTACAGATGACTCAGAGAAGGTAAGCAACTCTTTCAAGGTTGCACAGCCAATATGTGGCAGAGATGACTCAAACCCAGCTCTGACAGACACCAAAACATCCCTTTTCTCAATATACCATGGTACAACTAAAAAACAAAATGAGTGGGGTATGGTGGTGCACCCCTTAATCCCAGCTGCTCTGGAGGCTGAGGCAGAACAACATAATTTTGAGGTCAGCCCAGGCAATTTAATAAGTCCCTGTATGAAAAATAAAATTTAAAAAGGGCTGGGATATAGCTCAGAGGTAGAGAGCTTGCCTAGAATATGCAAGGCCCTGGGTCCAAAATCAACAAAAAGCAAGACAAACTTTTTCCTGTGGTTCAAACACTGTCACAAGCCAGCACCACTAGAGAACTTCCCAAGTGTCTTTCCTGCCCAGCATTTCTAGAAAAGAACACTGAGTGACCATCTCGGAGAACAGCACCTATTTGGACATAGACATCTGCTGTTTGGGGTTTTCATTTTTTGTTTTTTAAAAGTTTCACCACACCTCATATTTGGGACATATCAGTCTCTCTGTTTCCCAAGTAGGGCCAACCTCCAAATTGTTTGAGCTGGGCCACAGAAAGGGGATTTGTGGCACTGAAAATATTTCTCAGGCTGGCGAGGGAAGCCCGTGCCTGTAACCCCAGCACTCTGGAGTCTGAAACAAAGAGTCTGACGAGTTCAAGCCCAGCCAGGGCAACTTAGCACGACCTTGTCTCAAAATAAAAAAAAAAAATAAGGGCCAGGCATGTAGGTCAATGAGAAAGTACTGGGTTCAATGCCCAGTACCAGGAAAAGAACTAAATTTCCCCTCCCTAGTTGAGTTATCCTGGTGATGTCTAATTCTGTCCTCGGATGTCAGTCCCGGCTGGGACCCACCACAGGGCAGTCCCCGGGAGAACTCCAGGTAGGGCACAGGCAGGCCAGCAGGACGTCCAGGGACAGAAGGTTTCTTACCCAAGTTGGGGTCATATTCGCTGATAAACCTCTTGGTCAGGAACTTCACAGTCAGGGCTACGGGAAGCAGATGAGAGAGTCTCAGTCTCCGCCGCCGTGTGGGGCTGATGGCTAAGAGGTAGCACTTCCGTGACCTGTAGCTGATACCAGGCTCAAGAGGCTCAGAAGGAACCAGAAATGTGGGGCCAAGTCCCAGCTAGTTGTACCCTGGGATCTTCTTAACAGCAAGGCCATGAGAAGCCAGACTAAGAGGGTAATGGCAGTGGTCAGGACACAGGAGCCAGTCACCTGGGCTCAGCCTCGTGAGACCCCCCCAACCAAAAGGACCTCTTCCCACCATACACAAGTCACACAGATTCCAAAGCATGAGGCATTGAATCCGGCTTTGGCTGCAAGCCAGAGACAGAGCAGAGCTGCGCTGTGGGCCACGGAGGGTCTGAGCCCTAAGGGCTGGGATTGCAGACAAGTTCTAGGCGAGAGCTATATCCCAGCCAGCACACCCAAGTCCTGGAGCTCACGTCTCAGGCTTGACTCTCCGAGGGCCTCCTGTTCCTTCTGGATATGCCAGCAGGATGGTAAACTCCAGGACCAAAGTTTTCGGAGTGCAGGGCATCGAGAAGACTCTGATTCTGTCTGGACTTTACCCACATGAAGGCCAGTGAGCTCTACCACTGGACCATTACAAAGTCAAGAAAACCTTTCTGTTCCTCCTAGAATTCCTCACAGGGTCAGTTCCCCAATGAATACCAAGGGAAATGATTTTGAAATTTGAATTCCTTCATTCACATAGTCACAGGCTAAAGTGGAGCAGCTGTAGAGCTACAGACAGCAAGCTGGTTTTCAAAGAGACAAGGAAAAATCTTTTCTGGAGAAAAACCAGATCCTGGGACACCCCACCCCCCCAGGCAGGAAGGCTGGCTTCAAAATCAGAGTAGTCCCTTGGGGCCGGAGATTTAGCTCCGTGGTTCTGGTGCCTGCCTTGCAAGCGCAAGGTCCCGAGTTCGATCCCGGTAACCACATATAATGCTGGGTGTGCTGACTCACGCCCACCACCAATCAATACCACATACCACAGTGCCGGGCATGGTGGCTCATGCTTGTAATCCCAGCACTCGGGAGGCAGAGACAGGAGGATTGCTGAGTTCGAGGCTTGCCTGGGCTACATAGCTCAGGGCCAGCCTGAACTACAAAGCGAAACCCTGTCTCAAAAGAAAAAAGAAAAAAAAATCAGAGTAGTCCCCTGCTCCCTGTGAAACTCAGAGACTCCTGGGAAGGGGGCCCACAGCTCACTGAGCAGAGGGACAGTCACTGAGAGCCGTAACTTGATAAAGACTCAGCGTGGGAGGGTACCCTGTGTGCCCCCACTGGCAGCTGCCTGAAGCATCAAGGGCAGGGGAAGGCCAACCCTCTATCTGGGGTCTCTGTCTACCGTGACAGCTGCCAGGACTGGTGAAGGCACAATTCGGCCTTGGCAGAAATGATCTCGGTGGAAGCCCAAGGCCTGGGTTCATCAAAGATAAATCCCAGAGACAGGTGTGGCCCAGAGATAAACCTGGACTCCCAGCACTCTGAGAGGCTGAGGCAGGACAACTACAGGTTCAAGCCTAGCCTGGGCAACTCAGTAACTTAGCAAGGCCCTGCCTCAAAATGTAAAAATAAAAAAGGTTGGGGAAAAAGCTCCGTGTGAACACTCTGGGTTCAATCCCCAGAGAAGGGGGAAAAAGAAAAAGACAAGTCCCAGCCACCTGGAACCACAATCCAACATATTTCCAGAGTCAAGAAAGAGGTGTGGCCGGGCGTGGTGGCTCACGCCTGTAATCCCAGCACTCGGGAGGCAGAGACAGGAGGATTGCTGAGTTCGAGGCTTGCCTGGACTACATAGTGAGCTCAGAGCCAGCCTGAACTACAAAGCGAGACCCTGTCTCAAAAAAAAAAAAAAGAAAAAAAAAAGAAAGAGGTGTGACTTAAATATAGTTGATAAGCATGCACAGCTTGTCCCAAGATCCCAGGGAACTGGGGTGGCCCTGTCTGCGCTATCCCAAGAGCCAGGGACTTCTACCAACTCCCTTCCATGGGAGGTGAGCAGGTGACAGCCTGAATCTAGGAGCAGAAAGGCTGTGAGGAAGTTAAAGATGAGAGCCCACCTGGTCCCTTCGGTGCCAGTCACTCAGGCTGGCTGCCAGCCCCAGAGAGAGGGTACAGACTTAGAGGGGACACACTGGGGTTCATGACCATGCGGGACAGAGACACAGAAGGCAAAGACGGGAGCACAAGGCAGAGGAGGTGCAAGGGCCGCGCGCACAAGCGTTAGAGCGGAGAACCAGCGAAGGAGAACACGAGCGGAAGAGCATCACAGGGTCTCGCCAGCTCAGCCGGGAAAGGAAGCCCCCGGGGCCAAGCACCCCGTTCCCACCTCGGCCCGCGCCACTCACCGGACTTGCCCGCCCCGCGGCGCCCCAGGATGGCCAAGTTGACCTCGAGGGGCGCGCTCGGGGGTCCGGTGCCCGCGCGGGGCTTTCCGAACACCGAGGCCATGACGACCGCGGAGGGCGACACAGCGTCGGACCGAGGGCTCCGAGCCGCGCGCCCGCCTGCGCGTCGGCGCCGCCGGAGCCCGACGGCGTCCGCGCCCCGTGCGGGTCCGAGCCGATCCCGGGTGAGCGCCGGTTCCCGCCGCGGGGTGGGGGAGGGGCGGGGCGGGGCCCGAGCCTGCGAGCGCCTTTTAAGGGCTCGACCCGCCCCAGCGCGGGCAGAGGGTTCCGGTGTCCCAGGCCCGGCCGCTAAGGCCCTGAGACAGGGCGACCCTGGGTACCGGGATGCAGAGGCAGGGTGTTTCCACCCTTTCTTCCGGACTCTTCCCACCAGCAAGAAAACCCACCCCTTCCTTTGTCCAACCACCGTCCCGCCTTCTCCTCCAGGAAGCCTCCCAGCTGGACCCTGGCCTGGTGCTTTAGGTCACAGCCTTGACCCTTTACGCCCCCCCAGCCTGTCCCTTGGGTGCGGAGACTCATGTGGCATCACTGCTGAAGCCAAACTCCTGGGAAGAGGGCTGAGAACCCCCTTTTTAAGGCTACATGGCCAATATGGGTTCAGCTTCCAGACACCTAATCCAGCCCAGGTTACTGCTTCTTGCTGGGGAGCTAACGAGTTGCATGTGTCAGCAGTCTGTTGTGTAAAATGGGGCATTTGTTCTAAAACCTGGCATCCTGTCCTGCCTACAGCAATTGTGGGATTGCTGGTGAGCCTGGAGGTCACCTGGCCATTCCCTTGGGCCTCAGGGTAAACCTGGAGAGGGGGCAGGGACTCACCAAGAACCCACATCTTTCGGATCAAAGTCCCCTCACTTCCCTGGGCCTTGGTGTATGCAACTGTAAATGCTAAAGGGAAGTGGAAATAAATCTAAATGCCATGATGTGACTGTGGCCTAAGAGAGTGACAGAATCAGCTCTGTCTTCTGGACTCCAGATTGGGAGCCCAGAAGAGGATAGGAGCCTCACTACTCCCATTCCCTGTCCTCAGGGGCCCAGCTGACTACCCACCCATCCCCAGGAGAAGCCAGGGCAGCCCAGCCCCACTGCCTAAACTGGTAACAAGAAGGAGAACTGTTTTCCTGGACAAGACATTAATTTCAACTCCAAGGAACACGAGAGTTTGGGTGATCACAGTAAACCAGCTGTGTTATTAAAACTCTACCATACCAGGAGGAATTTGTTTCGATCACACCCTAGGTCAGAGCTGCTCGAGCAGCTAATGGCCCAGGGTTTTGCTTTGAGTTGTAGCAGTTGGGAAAGCAGGAGCCAAGTTCCAGCCCCATCACTGGACTGGCTGCAGTCCTGTGTAGACAGACTGGTTCCCAGTGGGAACTGGGGGCAGAGAATCAAAGTCACCAGAGGGCTACAGGGCAGAGGACAAGCTGGGGACACGCTCGGGGCCTGCACAGTTGAGCCCTGCTACTCCCCAGTTTGTGCGAAGCTGGGTACATGCAAGAGCTCAGTCAGCCCCCACCTCAGAGTCAGGCTTGGGAGGACAAGCGCCCCCTCACAGCTGCCAGCGATCCCCGCCCTCACCTTGGGTCCGCCAACCTTCTCCAGCTGCCCACAGTGGCCTGGGACAGCCTTGGAAAGCAAGCTCCTTACCGTCAAGCTGTTGAGTAAGTTACCTGGCTCTCTGGGCCTCAATTCCTCATCTGAAAAATAGGGAGCTTGTGAAGGGTTAAGGAACAAGTAGGTGCCACACCCAGAACCCCAAAAAGCAACAGCGTTCCCTTTGCTCTATCTGTACCAGGGGCACACAGCTCTCACCCACTGACCAAGACTCAGTGGGCAGAAGTTTGGAGAGCGGAAGTTCGGACCCTTGAGTTCAGGAGAGAGGGACTTCTGACAGGGTAAACAGCCGCATTTCTCCTGCCGACCCCTAGGCCACCAAGGGTGTCGCGTCTGAGACAGAGCAGCCCCTCCTGTGGCAGTGTGGGGATCAATTCAGTTGTCAAAGCTGGACAGAATCCTACAAGTCAGATCCAAACTCCACTTTCCAGATGCAGAACTGAGGCGTGGAGGGGGTGGGGAGCTTCTGCAAGCCAAGGCAGAGCACAACCCAGACCCGGGTGGGGTGCGCACACCTATGAGCCCCGCGCTCTTGGGAGACTGACAGAGAAGGAGGATTTCGAGCTCCAGCTAATTTAGGGCAATTTAGGGACTAAAAAGAAAACCTTATAAAGGGGTTCGGGGTGTGGGTCAGTGCAAAGGCCCTGAGTTCGATCTTCAGCAACACACACACACACACAAACACACACAGAGCCCACACAGGAACTCCGACTCCTCATCCAGTGCTCTTTCTCCACGTCTGGAACTGCACGCCATTCACTACCCTGTTGGCAGAAACTTCACCGTGGGTGGAGCCAGCCAGGGCTCCCCCATCACACTCGGGGAGAGGACTCCCACCAAGGGCTGTGTCTCCTTCGGACTGGAGGCTCCCGTGCGACAACTGGCCAAAAGCCCCCTCAGGGTGGGACCACTTCACAGACCCCTACGGTGTGCCAGCCATTCGCGACACTCAGAGATGAACAAGGCCGGGCCTGTGCTGCAGAAAGGCTCAGAGTCCGATGTGGATTCTTTTCCCGGCTCTCATCCCCTCCCCGACACAGCGTGATGGGGGCACAGTGGAGAGGGAGGGAGCGCGGGGTCGCCAGGGCCTGGGAACTCCGTGGGCAGCCCACAGCCGGGATGCTGCCGCGTCCTCTCCAAGTCCCAGAGGGACACTCAGCGTCCGGGAGGAGGAAACGCTCCCAGCTTCGGAGCTTCGGAGGTTCGGGCAACAATTGCTGGGCCTCGGGTGGGGTCAAAGGTTGCTCGTCGCCCCCCCACCCCCACCCCCCGGCAACTCCGCCCCACTTCGGAGACCCTCTCCGGGAGCCCGGCTGCTGAAGGTGGAGGTTGGGCACAAGTGCCCACCCACTTAGTGAGCCTGGACCTGGGGGTCGCATTGAAACCAGCAGGAAGCAACTTCTGCCCGGAGGAGTCGGCTCCCTTTGCCTCAGGGGCTGAGGGAGGTGATGGCTCCCTCCCTTGTGTCTGGCAGCGACCGGGCCGTCTGCAGAACTGGCGAGCCGGCAGCCCTCCTCCCTTACCTGAGCGGCACAGCGGGCAGCAAGGCCATCAGCAGTACAGGTGACCAGCGTGAGCCAGCTTGGCCAGAGAGGAGGGCCCAGGGACTGTGCACAGGCTCTGTCCAGCTGCACGACGCCATTCCTAGTCAGACAGGGCTCCTTCCATCTGCGAGCTTCCCCCTTCCTCTGAGAGTTGGGGACGGCGATCTCTGCTCAGCACCACAGCTTCTGGCAAGGACAGTCAGGAGCTGGCACCACAGAGCGCCCACTTGTCCCCAAGAGAGGGTGTCATGCCTGCTGCCTGGACCTTCCAGGTCCGTTCAGTCAGTGCCAGGCTTCAGGGAAGACGAGAAGCTGGCAGAGGGCCTGGGACAGTATTCAAGGGGATGCCTGCCTACTCCCCCACTGCTGCCTCTTCTTCCTGTCTGGTCCCTGGGGCAGAACATAGGAGATATTTCTGGCTGCCTCTGGCCACACCAGCTTCCCAGGCTCAGATGAGTGGCCCCACAGGCTGGGCCCACTCCGGATGGGAAGCACATTTCTGGGGTCTGCAGATTCACCCAGAGGGAAGTGCACGCCGTGTGAAGTGAGTGCTGAGGGGTGCGATGTTCCCCTCCTCCTCCCGCCTGCTGCTCAGTCCTCTGAGCCACTGGATCCTCATCCTATGGAGCTGAACGTCTCTGCAGTGGCAGGCACCGTCCTGCAAGGGTCTGGGCCTCAGTTTCCATGTGGCGGGGGGAGATGATCATACTCTCCTTTCCACCTGACTCTGAAGGACCCGGGGTCTTCGCTGACCACCTAGGAAAGTTCTGCCGTGGGTTGAGCAGCAGGAAGTCTGGGGTATTCCCTTTCCCTCTGCTCCAGGTCCCCCACTATAAATGAAAGGGCTGGACCCATGGGCCTAACTGCCTGGCATCAGTAGCACAGGGAAGCAGCAGAGTCAGTGGTTAGGGGCACACACTCCAGACCAACAACGGTGAACCTTTCAGAGCTTTCAGTGATAACAAATAGCTGGCTGTGGCACACGTGCCATAGGTTTGCCACCATTGCTCTAGATTCAAACCAACTACTTCCATTCCTCTTCTGTACTTCTCTTACATGTGGCCACACCTCTTGGTCCCCAGTATCCTCAGAGCCGATTAATAATAACCAATTTGAACCAATGTGTCATAGTACAGGTCTGTTGCCTGCTAGGCAATCTTAGCTCTCCAGGAGGCTGAGGCAGGAGGATTGCAAGTTCTAGTCCAGCCTAGGCAATTTAATAAGACCCTACATTCCAATAAAAATTAATAATTTTTAAAAAACTATTAAGGGCTGGGACTATAACTCTGTGCACATGCCTTGCATTCAATTCCTAATACCACCAAAAAAAGTTGCCTGTTATTACTTCAAGGAGTCTTCTTCTCATTCATAGGCACATAGGCCTCTGGGCCCAGCCCACCTCCCATTTCAGCAGCCAGACCTCCGCCTTCAGCAGTCAGGCTCCCAGAGAGGGTCTCTGAAATGGGGTGGGGGGCGTTGTGGGGCAGAGCGAGGAGCAACCTCCCTTCCCAGACCTCCTCCCATATTCTTCCCCTGAGATCCAGAACCACACAGAAAAGGAGGGACTCTGGCAAATGAACGACAGACATCACCACCTCCCCTCAGGGATTATTGGTTCTTATAGCTTGTTGGCCACTGATCTGCAACCAGAGGTGCTGTACTGTCTCCGCCCTTTTACACCAACAGTACTGAGTCCCCAGGCTCACCCAGAGGCAGACGCAGAGGCTCAGACCCTGTCAGAACTCTGGCCCGGGTCCACTCACTCTGCTCAGCGTCTGTCTGCCTGCCCCTCTGCAGCGATGGCCTGGGCGTGTGTCGATCTGGTCCTGTCTTCTTCCTGCTGAAACCCCCCATGAAGACCCCCAAATGGGGCCTCATCAAAATGCTCTGCGGATACTGCTCCCAAGCAAGTGAAACAGTGTCACTTTCAAGCCAAGGAAATGGAGGACAGAGTTAGGACCCTCGTTTTGCACAAGGGCACAGGGAAAGCACTAAACCGACTACTGGTGCAA
Organism: Thryonomys swinderianus; assembly: GCA_004025085.1. Taxonomy (NCBI): domain Eukaryota; kingdom Metazoa; phylum Chordata; class Mammalia; order Rodentia; family Thryonomyidae; genus Thryonomys; species Thryonomys swinderianus. The sequence continues at coordinate 8,884 of PVIC010013684.1, forward strand.
CCAGCCCATCTGTGCGAGGGGCGGCTACAGTGCCTGGCACACAGTAGGCGCTCAATAGGTGGTCACCAGTGCCTCTGCTTCTCTGTCAGAGTGACCCCACAGGTTTCCAGATGCCCTCCGGGCCCGCGGCCACACAGCCTGGAGGCCATCACATCACATGAGCAGTACTATCTTTAGCCAGGGAGGTATTTATATCCCCGGGGAAGTTGTTCTGCCACAGGGGAGCCCTAGAGCCGGTGGCCCGCGGCTCCCAGCCTCGGCGGCCCAGCATGCCGCGGGGGCCCGAGGTCCCGGTGCAGGTGTGGGTGGACGGCCAGCTGTTTCAGGCCGAGCAGGGCCTGCTCGTGGAGCATTGCGGCTTCTTCCGAGGCCTCTTCCGCTCGGGCATGCGGGAGGCGCGCGCCGCCGAGGTGCGCTTGGGGGCGCTGAGCGCCGACGGCTTCCGGACCGCGCTGCAGGTGCTGCGCGGGCAGCGGCCGGAGCTGGCGGCGGAGGACGAGCTGCTGCAGGCCGTGGAGTGCGCCGCCTTCCTGCAGGCGCCGGCGCTCGCGCGCTTCCTGGAGCACAGCCTCACGTCTGACAACTGCGCGCTGCTGTGCGACGCGGCCGCCGCCTTTGGCCTGCGCGATGTGTTCCACAGCGCCGCGCTCTTCATCCGCGACGGCGCCGGCGAGCTGGAGGCGGGGCTGGCGCTGCCCGAGGCCCGCGCCTACGTGGCCGCCCTGCGGCCCAGCTACTACGTGGCGCTGAGCACGCACACGCCAGCCCCCGGCTTCCTGGAGGATGCATCGCGCACCATGTGCTACCTGGATGAGGAGGAGGATGCGTGGCGTACGCTGGCCGCGCTGCCCCTGGAGGCCAGCACCATGCTGGCGGGGGTGGCCACGCTGGGCAACAAGCTGTACATCGTGGGCGGCGTGCGCGGTGCCAGCAAGGAGGTGGTGGAGCTGGGCTTCTGCTACGACCCCGAGGGCGGCACCTGGCGCGAGTTCCCCAGCCCGCACCAGCCACGCTACGACACAGCACTGGCCGGCTTCGACGGCTGCCTCTACGCCATCGGGGGCGAGTACCAGAGGATGCCCGTTAGCTCGGTGGAGCGCTACGACCCGGCCGCGGGCTGCTGGAGCTTCGTGGCCGACCTGCCGCAGCCTGCCGCGGGTGTGCCCTGCGCCCAGGCGCGCGGCCGCCTCTTCGTGTGCCTGTGGCATCCTGCGGACACTACGACCATCGTGGAGTACGTGACACGGACCGACGAGTGGCAGCCAGTGGCTGAGCTGCGGCGTCCGCAGAGCTACGGCCACTGCATGGTGGCACATCGTGACAGCCTCTATGTGGTGCGAAATGGACCTTGCGACGATTTCCTGCACTGTGCCATCGACTGTCTCAACTTGGTCACCGGCCAGTGGACAGCATTGCCGGGCCAGTTCGTCAACAGTAAGGGAGCACTCTTCACGGCCGTGGTACGCGGTGACGTAGTCTACACCGTCAACCGCATGTCCACGCTGCTCTATGCCATCGAGGGCGGCACCTGGCGGCTGCTCAGGGAGAAGATCGGCTTCCCTCGCCCAGGCTCCCTGCAGACCTTTCTGCTGCGGCTGCCGCCTGGAGCTCCCGGGCCTGTGGCTCTGCCGTTGCCGGAACTGTGATCTCATCTCCGATCTGGCTGTAGAGCAGACACCCTGAGTCGTCCCTGAGCCGAGGCTGAGTGCGAAGCTGGCCTGGGGAGCACTGAGGACTTCTAACTATGGGAACACTCAGTTCTTGGCCTTCTAGTGGCTTGAACGAAGGAGCTCAGGGAACACCAAGGATGCTGGGGTCGGAGCCCTCAGATCACTTGGCCTCTGCTGGGAGCTGGTGGGTCACAATGTCAGCGAGTGGTGTAGCGGCTTAGAATTTGAATAACTCATGCTTATCCATGACTGGGCCACTAATCGAGCATGGCTGGATATGAGTTAATTGATAATAACCAAACCGCCAGTTGGCAAGAACTAGGTGCCCAATGTATGCCCAATACAGTGCTACGCCTAATGAGAGCTGTGGTCCCTGGGCAGGAGTTACAGAGCTTAAGGTCTAGGCCAGAAAACTTCAGTCCTGACAGGACAGTTCTGGAACAACGGAAGGCTTACACATATTTGCCTGTCTCCCTCCACAAAGGATTGAAAGCAACATGCTAGTTAAAAAAACAAAAACAAAAACAAAACAAAACACTACCACAGGGCAAAAGGGACATAAGAAGAAGAGAAAGTAGTAACTTCCGGAATGAGGAGAGTGTACAGATTATAGGGAGGAGACAGGCAGGAGTCTGTGAAAGGGGGACTCGGCGAGGAGGGGGAAGGTGGGCGGGAAAGATGCTCCAGGACCCCGACCCCAGGGGCGGAGGCACCAGTGAATGGAGGGGTCTTAGGGGAGGACTTACAGCAGACACTCTGAGCTGGTCCTGGAGCAGTCCGTGTGGTGAGGAAGGGTTTTCTATACCCCCCTTGGAGACACAGAATGTCAGCGAGCATCCAGGTGGAAGCCCTTTGCCAGGGCCCCTTTATGCCACCCCTACAAGGACAGTGTAATATTAACCCTCACGCCTTCACAGCATTCAAGGTAGGAGCCCAGTCCTGCCTTACCTCCTCCATCACACGCCTTCATCTACATCCTGCAGGTCCTGTTTCTCCTCCCAGCCGATGCCCCTGCCATTCCTTGGGCCTGGTATAAATGCCCTTCCTGTCCCTCTCTCTGTCAGCTGATCCAGTTTCGTGTTTTCCTGACCGTGGCTACCAGCATTGCTCATTGGCCCCCTGGCTGTGACATCATTGAGTGTATGTGCGTGCACACACAGCCATGCGCAGTAGTCAGGGCAGAGGCCCCGTGCCGGTAGCTGGGGGCCTTTCCCCACCTGCAGAATAAAATGAGGAGGCTTTGCAAGGACCCGGGCTGTGGCTCTGATTAGGGACCTGCCACTGACTTGCCTTGTGAGACACAGTCTTGTCCTCCTTTGGAGACCTAGGACCCACATCTGGGCATGAAGCTGGTTTCGGCCTGCCCCTGTGTGCCAAGCAGAAGGCCACCTCATAGCCTGGGTCCTTCCAGCCCTGGAATAGCCCTGTCCAATGAGTGACAACAGTCAACCCTGATTTTTAGCTCCTTCATAGCTGTGAATGCTAGAGTACTTGGGCGTCCTTCTCCCCTCCAGACGTGCTGCGGTCCTGGGAGCCAGTGCCTTTGCCATGTGGCCAGTGAGGTTTGTGAAATGGAGAAGCTGACCGACTGGCCCACAGCCGTATGGCATGGCAGAGTCCCTCAGTTACGGTTCTGCCAAAGTATATCTCATATCACGTGTCAGTGATTGATTGGACTCATTCCTAAAGGAACCAGAAGAATGCAAAACGGCTTGGAAAGGGTATTTGAAAGACAGAGGTTTGTATATTTACTTGGGAAAGACATGAGGCAATAAGTTTGCTAAGTTAGTGATGAAGCTGGTTAATGTCTTATGGGGCAATAAAACCACCATGTTTGGGGTTCTGTCCTGGAAGGAAGTCTTGTACCTTCATGCACATGCTTGTTCAGACTTGGGCACATGAACCCACAGGCAGGGCAGCGTAGGACTTCATGAAATCCAGGCCCTACTCAGTAGTAATGTGTAAAAACAAAGGTACATGCCCCTTAGTAATTAAATAACTTCAAAGCTCAGCCCTGCCCCAGAGATGCTGCCAAGTGACCTGTGGTCCTTTTGTCTTACTCCCAACGTAGTGGATTCTTTTATTTCTCGTCTTTTCTCTCTTCTGTTCTTTTTTCTTTTCTTGCCTCTCTCCCTCCTCCTCTCCCTCCAGCCTTCACGCTCAGCTCCACCCCAAGGTCTTACTGTGTCATTAAACTGCCCAGGCTGGGTTTGAACTTGCAGTCTTCTTCCTGCCTCCGCCTCCCAGAGCATTGGCGTTACACGCATGTGCCTCCACGCTCATTTGGATGACTTCTCTCAATAGCACGGAACGCTTCCTACATACTCTCGCCTCCTGACAGCAGTGCTGAACATAAGAGATGTGTGACCCTGGGACCCGCCATCTTGGGCTCCCCCACCCGCGAGACTGCTGGGCTGCCCTGGAGGCTGCAGCCGGGACTGTTGGCTCCCTGCATTGGGTGGTTTCTCTGTCACGAGCAACAGTTCTGAGGATGTCTTTTGTATGAAATTCTAACGGCACAGTATTCACATGGAGTGAACTGTTTCCCGCAGTTGTCTTATTTGAATCTTTAGGACTTTTAAGTGGTAGGCAGCTCAGTGGCAGCCCTGCTTCTCCTTCTGAACGAGGGGAAAAAAACCCAAAAAGGAAACAAACTCAATGGTCACATGACCGGAAGGGGCTGAGCCCAGCTTTCAACCCAGGCAGGGCCACGCACCTTTTTCCCATGCTACGTCTGTTTGGCTGAGACTCTGAGGTGGACAGGGCATTTTGACAGGCTCCTCGGCACCCACTCCCCTCCACCCTGTTCCCTGTGTGCAGTTCTTCCGAGGGGCTCATTTCCTTTCTCTCCTGGTTTCTCACCTTGGAATCTAGCTAGACTAATGGCCACTTCTGGGGGTTGTCTGTGCTGTGGGACTGAGATCTTCACAGCTCCTGCCGCTTCTCAGGAACTGTGGGGAAAGCTTTGATGACTCCGACCACCTTCTCCTCCGGCCCAGGGTCCTCATGCCTGAGGCCTGCGACTGCGTCCTCAGCTGGATGGTCACCGTGCCTGGTTGGTTGGTAGGGAGGAAGGATGGCAGGAAGCTCACAAGTCGCTTTTGATGCTGCACAGCCCATAGGTGGAAAGGCAGGCGGAGGACCCTCGACCACAGCAGGGTGTTCCTGGGTACCAAGTAGGTGTCACTGAGCCTTGAGGGCGGGTTTGAAGTCTGTGTCAGAGGCCAGAGGCCGACTCCGAGAGGCTGGTACACACATGTACACACACACCACACACACACACACACACACACACACACAGCAGCAGCAGCGAACCTTTCCCTGCACTTGGTGACCACCCTGGCACACAGACTTGCTGGACCTCTGTGCAGTCTTCCGCAAGCTTTCTCTAGACCTTGATTTGGCGTCTGGCACCCACGCCCTCCTGCCCTCCCTGGGATTATGTAGCCCGAGGGACCGAAGCAGCAAAGGCCAGGCCTTCCCATCATCCCAGGGGGCTGCTGCCTTGCTGGCAGCTCCCGCCTGTTGGCATGGCAACTGAACATGTCGCTCCTCCCCACGGAGCCCTTGGGTGGCTCTTCACCTGCTGGAGCAAAGTCCAGGGCTGCTCAGCATCTCCCCACTTCGACCCCTCCCCAGCTTCATTCTTCCCATCCTTGGCGCCTCACTGCCACTCTTCAGACATGCCAGGCCGCCTCCCAGCACAGGGTACTGGACTTGTGCCCCTCTGCCTGGCTTCGCCTGCTGCCCTTCCACCCCTACAGGCCTTTGTGCAGATGTCACTGTCATTCTGAGGCCACTCCTGACCTTAAAGCCTGCCTCCCTTTCCTCTCTGCCTTTCCCTTCCTACTTCCCGTTCCTGTTTATTTTCCTTCAAAATGCATCACTCACTGTCTCTTTCTTCCTACTAAAGTTTGAACTTCATAAGGGCAGAAGTTGGTTTGTTCATTTTTTGAGGGAATTTATTTAGGGTTTTTTTCTTTGAGACAGGGTCTCGCTTTGTAGGTGAGGCTGGCCCTGAGCTATGTACCCCAGGCAAGCCTGGAACTCACAGTGATCCTCCTGCCTCTGCCTCCCGAGTGCTGGCGTGAGCCACCACACCTGACATTGTGGTATGTGGTACTGATTGCTGGTGGGTGTGATTCACCACACCCGGTATTGTTGTATGTGGCTACCAGGGATTGACCCAGGAACCTAACGCTGCTAGGCAGGCGCCGGAACCACTAAGCTAAATCTCTGGCCCTATTTTACCTTTTGATATTGGAGAATCAAATGCAGGCTCTCAAGTAGGCTGGATAAGCCTTCTATCACTGAGATACACTCCCAGTGCAAGCAGATATTTTGCGATATCACCAGGGCCTAGCACAGTAACTAGAAAATAGCAGAGGCTTCATAAATAGTTGCTGAATGAGTGAATGGCGTTCACTAGATGTCTATTGAAAGAATGAATGAATGAGTCCACCGATCAGTAAGGTGAGAAAGCCACAGAGAGGTAGAAGGCAAACTTGGTCTCAGAGGGGAAGGCACCGTTTCTGGAGGGCTCTGGGCATGGGCAGGTGGCCAGGAAGACTAAGTCCATAGCAGTGCTGGGGAGAGTAGGGTCCGGGAGCCACAGGACTCCTCCCGGGAGCGGCTGAGGCTGGGGCTGGCAGCACTAATGGGCCGTGAAGGATGGCTGCTCTTGGCCGTGGAGTACACTCAGGCCCCGTCTGTTTATTTTCTCTTGGCCCCAAGCCACTGGGGCTCTTTTTCATCCTAATTGCTTTGCTTCAAGTTGCTGTCACTTCTCTGGAATAGCAGAAAATTAACTGTGCCAGTGGAAGGCACAGCTGTCGAGGGACGGGCTACCTCTGAGCATGCAAAGCCCGGACACGGGAGGGACATGGGGCCCTGTGGAGGGGCTCACCCTGCAGGTCCTCTGCAGCCCTCTGGCTTCTGCCCCAGCTGGCGAGGGAAACAGGGAAAGGGGGAGCTCCCCTCTGGTGTCTCAGCAACTACGAACAGTAAGCAGGAACTGTCGTGGGACAGTGGGGTCTTGGAGCGGGGTATCCACATCTCAACCTCCCACCTTTTTAGAGAGGAGAGACACACAGCAGCACAGGGGCCATCTCCAGCTAAATCCCACAGCACCGGAAGCCTCTTCTTGTCACGCCAGGCTTCTTTCAGGACATCCAGGAGGGAGGGTCCCACTGTGAGTCATCAGCCCTGTCCTCCCTCGCCCCACACACCGCTCTTCTTTTTTTCCTGTAAAGATCACCCCTCTCGCCTCGGCAGAGTGATACATGCCTGTAATCCCAGCACTCTGGGAGGCTGGGGCAGGAAGATCAAAAATTTTGGCTGCATTTCGATAACTTAACAACTTAGTCTTGATCCCAAAATAAAAAATAAAGGGCTGTGGGTTGGGGAGTGGAGCTCATTGCAAAGGCTCTGGGCTCAATACCACTAAATAAATAAATAAATATCCTCTGTGCCCCATTCTAACTGCACTGTTTGATTCAGAGATAAAGAGTTGGTGGTAGGGTTGGAGATTTAGCTCAGTGGTTCCACCCACCTGCCTAGCAAGCAGAAGGTCACTGGTTTGATCCGTTACCACATACAGTGATATGATCTTGGGTGTGGTGACTCACGCCCACCAGCAATCAGACCACACACCACAGTGCCGGGCGTGGTGACTCACGCCTGTCATCCCAGCGCTCGGGAGGCAGAGGCAGGAGGATTGCTGAGTTCAAGGCTTGCCTGGGCTACATAGTGAGCTCAGGGCCAGCCTGAACTACAAAGCAAGACCCTGTCTGGAAAAAAAAAAAAAGAGTTGGTGGTGTTAGGACATCTGGGCCCTTGGAATTCTCTCTCTCTCTCTCTCTCTCCCCCTCTCTCCCTCCCTCCCTCCCCTCTCTGACACACACATACATGCCAACTCATAGGCCCAGAAGCCTCTGTTTGTAGGGTACTAGCTCCATTCTCTCTCGGGCCTGCAAAGACGTGCCAACATCAAGATGCTTGTCAGCAGGGAAGTCTGGGTGCTCAGAGGGGTGGCTCCGCCTGGCCACATGCCAGCTGACCACCCTGAGGCCCATACCCAGGGCAAAGGAGAACTTCCTGCCCCTCCATGTTCTTTTCTCCTCCACCTTCCCCCCACTTCCTGTGGCCACCTCCAACAAGAAAGGAACCATCTAGAAGGTTGAACTTGGTACTGAATAGGCCAAAAGCCAGTGGACTCACTAAGCCTGGGCTCTGGCATTGGGTTCCTGCCCAGCTGTGTGATCCTGGCAAAGTTGGTTTCTGTATGAGTATGAAGAAGATCCTTAGACCTCACACTTGCCTTGCACGCTGGACAGTGAGTGTGGAGAGCTTTAAACTTGGGCTTTACTTGCTAGGAAATGGGAAACTACAGACTGTTTTGTTTTTTTTTTCTTTTTTGGAGACAGGGTCTCACTTTGTAGTTCAGGCTGGCCCTGAGCTCACTATGGTACCCAGGCAAGCTGCCGCAAACTCAGCAATCCTCCCGTCTCTGCCTCCCGAGTGCTGGGATTGCAGGCATGAACCACCACGTCCGGCATTGTGGTATGCGGTGTTGAGTGTTGGTGGGCGTGTCTCCATGCCCAGCATTATATGTGGTTACCGGGGATCAAACTCAGGTCCTTGGGCTTGCGAGGCAGGCGCCTGAACCACTGAGCTAACCCTCCGGCCCTACAGACTGTTTTTGAAGGTGTGTCAGAGTCACTGGGAGCCCTCAAACTCTGCGCTATTGGCGGATATCACTGGGCTCCCGAGAGGACTGCAGAAGGTGGGAGGCAGGCAGAGGGCAAGGTCAGAAGACCGCTTCTTGGTTCTCCCCACTGCCCCAAGCCACAGCTTCTCCTGGTGGCCCTCCCATGCAGTCCCCTTTTCCCTGCCCTTCCAGGCCCTGCTGTCTGTGCCCAGCTTGCCCGTCCCTTCCTTCCCCTGGGTAAACAGCTCTCCCCTCAATGCTCCTCTGAGGACCATCTTGAGCGATCGTGCCGTCATCGTCGCCTGGCAGGAGCTGTTAGCTATGTGCCCTGTTCCCTCTGGCCCTCAGCTCCCCCGGCCCCTGTGCCTGGGTGGCTGGGCTTGCGCACGGTTAGCGATGCTGGGAAATGTCCCTCTCAGCGCTTGGCCGATATTACAGAGATGGGAACCTGTGAACTGTCTTCCAAGAAGGGCCAGCATAGCCCCTTGGTCACTGGAAGCTGGGGCTTTGCCTTCCAAAGCCCTTGAATTTGAGGGAAAAGTATTTACCTTAAGGAGCTCCCTGAGGAATGGTTCGGAAAGGAATCAGAACCAGATACCTGGGCTTCCAGGCACCTAGCCTCTGCCACCTCTAAGTGGGTCTGGCTCCCCATCATTCCCAAGAGACCTCACCACTGCCAAGTTCAGCCAAGGGGCCCACAGGGGTAAGTCCAGGCTCAGCCCACCACCCACTTGCTATGTAACAGTAAACTGGCTGCCTCTCCTCTCTGAGCCCCACATTACGTCTGTCGCTGAGATGACAGGCCATGACTGGTACACCCATTACCGTGGGGACCAGTGTGAGGGGAACCAGTACAGCAATGCAGATGTGCCCGCTGTCAGCTCCGATGTTCTGGGTTTAATCTAATTCCAGCACTTTCAGACTGTGTGACTGTGGGCAGTTGTTTAACCTCTCTGACCTCAGGTGGGCAACCATCAGTGGGCACAGCAGTGCCTGAACTCCAAGGGCTTTGGGGAAGGTGAGCATGCACAGAAAGCTCCGTCCCTGGGAGAGAGCCATGGATGGGCCTGGCATGGCATTCCGTAGGGCCACGTGGCACGGGTAGGACCCCAAGGAGGAGGCACTTCCCACGGTTCCTCCTACGGACTCAACACCTGATACCCCATGACTCAGGGGTGCGGGTCAGGGTGCCCCCTGGTGGAGATGGGAGGAAGACACATGCAGGGTGGAGGGGCAGCCTCTGAAGAGCCTGAAGAGCCAGATGTTAGGAAATGTCACTGAGGGACCTCCGCCCCTGAGGAGCTCAGTTTCTCTTAGCTTCAGCCTTCTACCCCCAAAACAGCTCAGGACAGCCACAGGCCATCTCCTTGGCCACCAGCCTCCAGAAGGCAGGAGTTGTGACGACAGAACAAAGTTCCTCTTCACAGGGATGGGGATGGTGGCTTCCCTGACCAGTAGTGCCACCGCTTTCCTCGGAGTTCAGCCTGTGTCTGACCACTCGAGGACAGTGACCATCTCTGCTCAGCCCTGCAGCCGGGTGAAAAGTGCCCCATGCGGATGATAGAGCACACGCGGTGCTGTCCATGGGCACAGGAGGCTTTGCGCAGATTCACACAGGATCTCCCAGCAGCCTCCAGGCCTCTTATTTACTCTAGTGCTGGCCACCTGGTCCCTCTGGGCTCTGAGGACTAACTGCTAAGGAGCATGGGTGGTCACACTCTGCTGGGTCTTTCGCCTGGGCAGACAGAAAACCTCTTTGGACGCTCGATCCCTTTGAGAATGGGCTGGTGATAGCGCCTCGCTGAGCACCGAGACCTTGGGTCCGGCGGTGGCTGACAGCCTCTGCCTGATTCCCTCACCAACACTGTTAGATTGGAGGCGAGATGGAGGCCCCGCTCTGCCTCATCCTCTCGCTGTATCCGGCAGGGAGCTCAGTCATCTGGAAGCCGGGGCTCAGTCAAGGACGGGATCCGGCTCCGGTGACTCAGGCTCGCCGAGGACAGGGCACTGGCCAGGCAGGGTGGAAGTCACAGCACCAGCAGATGTTTTCAGCCCCTCTGAGGCCGCAACCAGGACAAGTGCCGGATGCCAAGGTTATGGGCAGAGTCAACTGGCCCTGAGCGGTGACATGTGCCCCTCCCTGCTGCCAGGGAGGACTGGCACACGAAGATGGCCCGTGGTGGGGGAGGGGCATCTCCTGTACACTGGGAGCCACAGCTCCTTGGGATCCCTTGGCGGCTGGGCATTTGGAATCCGTGTGGAGCCCACGCCCCGCTCTGGCCTGACCTGGGTCCCTAGCTCCACTGCTCCCTGGCTTCCATCTTTCTGCCCTCATCAGACACCCAGTTAATGTCTCCGCTCAATCTGGAAACATTTTCTTAACGACAAAAAAATAAATAAAATCATAGGTTAAAAGTCCCAGGCAGTTAAACAGCTGGTGACGTTGTGTGGGCAGCTGCCCAGAGGACACAGAACGCTTGTCTCCTGAGTGGGTGGCCTTATAAGGACAGGTTCAGGAGGAGAATGGCAGGAGGCTGGGTGGGGTGGGTGCCCCACTGTGGGGCTCGGTATGGAGCTGGCGGGGCCGCCTGGCCAGGCCCGTCACGCAGAAGGAGCTGGCAGCACACACACCCTCCTGGGCCCTTGGACACAGGGCCCAACGCTGGCTGCCCTGCCTTCCTGCTGTCACCCCAGCCCCAGCACCGACCTGCTCAGCCCAGCCCGGGGAAGCCCGCTCCAGGGGAGAAGCCACTTCTGTTGTCATTCCTGTCCCACTGCCGGGCCAGCTGCTCTGCGGTGCACCAAGGCTGCTGGGCAGGAAACGGGCCCAACAGCAGGGCTGCATCTCATGGATCTCTGTAGTGGCCCAGGGCTCAGAGCAGGCTTCAGGGAGGGGGGACGAGGTGGCCCAGGAGGGACACCTGAGGGACGGGTTCTTGGTCTGCTCAGGATCACCCTGGTCCCCAGCATGAAGGCACGGGAGACTCCACAGCAGCTTCCTGCCTCTGAGGTCAGAGGCAGAGAGAGTTTCCGGGAGGGCCCTACGTTGTCTGGACTCTGAAGGACCCGGAGGCGAGAAGGGGTGTGTAGGAGGTGCTGGCCTGAGGTGGGGGCTCTGAAGCCTCCCCGGATCCATGAGGAAAGATTCCTCAAGTCTTCCTTGAGGGTCATGTTGCACAGGGATAGGAGGGCTGGGCCAGCGTGAGAAGCCAAGAGGCCACCTCTTCCTTTAGCCACTTTTGTCTTTTTTGCCAGAAGTGGAGATCAAACTGGGGTCCTTGTGCACCCAAGGTTGGCATGGTACCACTTGAGCTAAATCACCAGCCCCTTTCCTTTAGACACTCTGACTTGGCCCCAAATCCCGTAAGTCTCTGTCTGAGGTAAGCAGGTCTTCTACCCAGTGCTCTCTTGCAAGGCCAAGAGAGCTCCCTGCAGGGGGTGCAGGGAACCCTCCTGGACAGGACAGGAGGCCAGGGCACCAAAGGGCAGATGGGCAGGGGGATGTCCTGGAACGGGCTGACAGGGGAGGAGGCCTTGAGCAGGCTGCAGGCTCCTGACTTCTCCGATGATCCTCAGAGGCCACCTGATGCCAGGGTATGTCCACCTCCCCCAGCGGCCTGGCAGCCCCCAGAATGGCACCAGCTGTGGAAGGCTGATTCACGGAGAAGCAGGGTGGCAAGGGTCACCTTGGAGGTGGCAGAAGGCCCCAGGAAGTCACCAATCCTTGGGACTGCCTGAGCTCTGGGACCTGCGCCTCTTCCACACACAACAGGAAGAGACAGGAAGTGGAATCACCCGGGAGGCCTGCTCTGCTGTCCCTGCGGACTAGAAATGTCCCTTGTAAAATAGCAATACAAATCGCAGCACAACTCTCTCTGGGATCACCAGAATCCCACAGGACTTTTGTATTATTTGGGGTGAGGCGTGGCCCCCTGTCATAAGCCAAACCACGGCTCCCAGAGATGACCATAACCCAATTTCTAGATCCTGGCCAAAAGGGTTTTGCAGGTAGGATTTAGTTAAGGCTCCTCAGATAGCAAATTGCCCTAGATTACCAGGAGAGGCCACTGTCACCACTGGGATCCTTCAGAGTGGGCCGAGGGCCAGGTAGACAGAGGACACCATGCATGAGTCTCGGCAAGGGGACACCCAAGAAACCTGGGTCCTCAGCCTAAAGTGCTTACGAGAGGGACAGCCGCCCTGCCACAGTTGGGACCTCCTGCAGCCTGCTGGCGTGGGGCCTTGCCTCTAGGCAGCACCAGGTAGCACAGGAGAGCCAAGCGTGAGAGGATGAAGGGAGAGCAGGAGCCGAGCAGCTCTGCCTCCTGCTGCACAGGACCAGGCCTCACCCACTGTTCTGCCCTGCCCCCTCCAGGGTTGTTGGGTCCCTCCCCTGCCTTTAGTAGCTAGGGTGTCTGTCACCTGCAGCTGCTCCCTAGAGCCACCTGACCCCTGTACTCGCTGTGTAGATGGCTGTTCCACCAGGTGCCACTTCCATAGTCCTGTGCTCCAGCCAGACCAGAGAAGCTGAGTCACAGGACAGAGCTTTCCAGGTGCTCTGAGTTTGGTTTCAAAGGCGGGGATATTGGTCAGCTTTCCCTCACTGTGAAAAACTTCCCAAGAAACTCTACTTACAAGGAAAAAAGGACTACTCTGAGTCACAATTCCAGAGTCCCTGGTTGCTCAGCTCCGTTGTCTGGGCCCTGAGGTTCTGCAGGACATCATGGCACGAGGCGGGGCAAAGCTGCTTACCTCATGGCGCCCAAGAAGCACAGAGAGAGAGAGAGAGAGGAAGAGGAAGGAAGCAAGGTTGCAGGGGCCCCTTCAAGGGCACACACCACTTCCTTCCCACAGGCCCCACCTCTTAAAGGTCCCACGTCTCCCAGGAGCGCCCTTACCAGGGACCAAGCCTTCAACAGGGCCTTCAGGGGACACTGAGGATCCCAACCATGATGGCTGGAGGGTTGTTAGCCATAATGAGATGAGGATGGTGATCACAGTAAGTGACTTCATAGTGAGGAAGGTGACAAATATGTCTAAGTAGCTTAGACACAGTGTCACAAGCTTCCTGCGTGCCATCCCACTCGGCACAATTAAAAAGTCTTGCTATCTATATTTTACATATACATAAATGAGGCACAAAAGCTAGATTACTTTTAAAAAAGACACACAGCTGGTTAGTGATAGGCTGTAGTTACATCCCAGATCTGACTTCAGAGTCCATGTTTCTAAACTACATCATTCTGCTTCCTAAAATATATTTTAAACCAACCATCTGCCCATTGCTGTCTCTTTTTTTTTTTTCTTGTGAGACAGGGTCTCGCTTTGTAGTCCAGCCTGGCCCTGAGCTCACTGTGTAGCCCAGGCAAGCCTGGAACTCAGCAATCCTCCTGCCTCTGCCTCCTGAGTGCTGGGATTACAGGCATGAGCCACCACACCCGGCACTGTGGTATGTGGTATTGATTGCTTGTGGGTGTGAGTCACCACGCCCAGCACTGTATGTGGTTACCGGGATCGAACTCGGGGCCTTGAGCTTGCGAGGCAGGCGCCAGAACCACTGAGCTAACCCTCCGGCCCTGCTGTCTCATTTTTAAGCAGTACTTTTTTAGGAATAGAAAGGTTGCCATAGGTAGCAGGAGAATCAGAGGAAAGTGGTAGACTAAGGCCAGATAAACTTGATCAGAACCAAGATAACTTTGGCCCTAAAACTTGACCTTAGAAACTGAACTTTAATTTTATTGTCTTTTTCTAAGGATAGATTTATTTTTGGCAACAGACACATGACCAAATTTATGCCATCCTGCTGATTCTCTCAAATAGTTTTGCTCAGCCTTAAAGTTATTCAAAGCACATTTGAAGGCCAAAGAATATCTTTCATGTGATCTCAAGTTGGCAGGCCCTGGGGCTTAGTAGAAAACACTGAGGGCACGGAAGGGATTCAGGAGAATGGGACCAGCCCCAGACTTGTGTAGGATGCACAAGTCTCTGTGACACATTCAGATGAGGCCTCTGGGCTTTAAGATAGGTGGGCATTTCTGTTTGTGACTTCACAAATCCCAAGTACAGTGCCCACTGTTTGCTGAGCTGTCAAAGGCCTTCCTGTGGGCTGACTGGGAAAAGCAGGGGACCAATGTTTGATCTCTAAAGAGTTAAGTGTGGAGGGCTGAAGATTTAGCTCAGTGGTTCCGGCGCCTGCCTCGCAACTGCAAGGTCCTGAGTTCAATCCCTGGTAACCACATACAGTGCTGGGCGTAGTGACTCATGCCCACCAGCAATCAATACCACATATCACAGTGCAGGGCGTGGTGGCTCATGCCTGTAAACCCAGCACTCAGGAGGCAGAGGCAGAAGGATTTCTGAGTTCCAGGCTTGCCTGGGATACATAGTGAGCTCAGGACCAGCCTGAACTACAAAATGAGAGTGTGGAGAGCCAGAAATTTAGCTCAGTGGTTCCTGCACCCGCCTAGTAAGTGCAAGATCCCTGGTTCAATCCCCAGTACCACATACAACAATACCAGGCATGGTGACTCATGTCCACCAGCAATCAGTACCACATACCACAGTGCCAGGTGTGGTGGCTCACGCCTGTCATCCCAGCGCTTGGGAGGCAGAGAGAGGCAGGAGGATTGCTGAGTTCGAGGCTTGCCTGGGCTACGTAGTGAGCTCGGGGCCAGCCTGAACTACAAAGTGAGACCCTGTCTCAAAAAAAAAAAAAAAAAAAAAGTAAGTGTGGAGCAGCTGGTGACAACTCTGGTCCCAACGTCCTTGCCTCCCAAAAGACAAAAGATGACACAGGACTCCACACTGTCAGAGCAAAAGAGGGCCTAGAGTAGCTGGTCCAGAGGGCCAGACACCTTGGCCATGGGCCCATTATATTGTGAGAATCCCAGAGAGAAAGCTTCTCACATAAAACAAAACTGAGCTTGTGCCTCTACACCCAACTACACAGGAGGCTGAAGCAGGAGGGCTGTTAAATCCATGGGTCCAACACCAAAGCAACTGTGTCTCCAACAAACAACAAAACAAAACCAGGAAGGATTCAAGCTGTGCTTTCTGAGTGTCTCACGGGCAGGGTCAGGTCTGGAAAATTTCAACCTGAGCAGATGTTTTTACTATTTCCTGGGAAAAAGAACCCCAGAGCAGTCTTGAGCCTGACATCCACAGAACCCAAATCAGAAGTCGGGGCTGGTTCGGATTCTAGGCGAAGCGGTTTTTTCTACCCCAAGACCAGGAACCTGCAGGATTCAGAACTGCCTGCCATTTAAAAAAAATTTTAATGTTCTCAAAAGCTATGAACGTAGAGATTGTTGAACAGAGGCAGCGTGCAAGGCTTGTGTAAAAGACTCAGTCCCACCTCGCCGTCCTTGAGCACCGCTGGGTGCCTGTAGTGTTTTCCCCACCTTTGGGATTGTTGGTGATTTTTTTTTTTTTTTTTTTTTGCTTTTGAGACAGGGTCTCGCTTTGTAGTTCAGGCTGGCCCTGAGCTCACTATGGTGCCCAGGCAAGCCACTGTGAACTCAGCAATCCTCCTGTCTCTGCCTCCCGAGTGCTGGGATTACAGGCGTGAGCCACCACGTCCGGCACTGTGGTATGCGGTGTTGATTGTTGGTGGGCGTGAGTCTCCACGCCCAGCATTATATGTGGTTACCGGGCATTGAACTCAGGACCTTGCGCTTGCGAGGCAGGCACCGGAACCACTGAGCTAACCCTCTGGCTCTGTTGGTGATTTTTACAACGAACTTCTGTAGCTCCATCGCCCAGTTCGGTTTCAGGACACAGGACAGCTGCCAGCAGCGGGGGAGCTGCCCATCACTGGGCGCAGGCCACCAGCTCCTCCAGGGCTTGCTCTCGGTGGTTGCCGTGGACAAGCAGCACCTCCTTGATCCGCTGCTGCTGGAAACCCATGTCGCTGAACTGCTCCCAGAGGCGCAGGAACTCCCCGGCCTGAGGTGGGGGGTGGGGAGCCGCTGGGACCTCGTTCGCTCCCTCCCGGTGCCCGCTGCACCTCCCCCCAGAAAGCCATGGCTGAACTTGGGCGGCCCCTGGCGTGTTCCTGCAGCTCTGAGCTCCTGTCTTCCGCTCAGGGAAGAAGGCCTGCCCTGGCCTCATCTCCACCCCCTGCTACTCTTGATCCCCTGTGCTTGGGCGGAGCCTGGGGGCCCTACTCGTGCCCAGCAGTGGGTGTCCCTCTTCCTCTGACCCCACTCTTAAAACCTGGCCCCAGCTGCCTTCTTCCGGTTTCCCTCTTTCTGATCCCTGTGGGGTGCTCTGGGAAGCATGGACCTCCGCCCCGCCCCCAGGACCGAGGAAGCAGGCCTGGCTGACCTTGCTCTCCGAGTACTGGAACAGTTCCATGGCCTCCTCCACCAGGCCTTCCTCATAGCCCTGCTGCAGCAGCCTCTCCCGAGCGCTGAGGTAGCCGAGAAACTGGACAGAAGTGGGCAGAGAGGGTGGGGTGGTAAGATGAGCAGCTGAGGGGGTGCGGTCTGAGCGCAGGGCCAGGGGGCTGGGATCCCCCACATGCAACAGGGTCCAGAGATCCCCAGAGCTTATGAACAGGAATAGAGGCCTCCTTTGAAGAACTGGGGACAAGTGGACCGTGGTCTCCACCACCATCCCAAGATGGGGGCTGGAATGCGAGAAAAGGGCTTTCAGGAAGTGGGGAGCCACCCTCAACAACTGGACACAAACTCTGCTCCTGGAGAGCCCCCACTCTGAGGGGCCCCTCCCCACCCCAGACACATCTCTGTCCCCGCTGCCTCTCAGCTTTTATAATGGGGGAGTGGTGGTGGGCAGGAAAGAGGCCCACAGGGCCCCAATCCTCCCTGTTCAAACCATCAGGGCTCCGTTACCCTCAGGAGGCAGCAGGCAAAGATGGTGGATGCCAAAGGCCCTGAGCCGTGACCTGCCCTGGCGCACGCCAGCGCCGGGCCCTCTGGGAAGCCTCTGCCACCTACACGGACTCTGCAGGCCGTGTCCCTGCTGCTCCCAGAGCACCCTGCGCTCGTCCAGAGCTTGCGATCGCTCCATTTCCCCTTTCTCCTCTCTCACTACCCTCCCACATGGGAAGGGGTGCTTGGTCTTGTCTGCCACGGTGGCCCGAGCCCCAGCAGGGCAGCTGGAAGGAGCTCTTAACTAAATAGATGTGGGATTCATGAAATGAATTAAGAATGACCTTGAAGGAATTCACAGCTCAGCAGGGGAGACAAAACAGATGCAGGGGAAGTCAGCCAGCGCCAGGCAAATCAAAGCACTAACAGGTGATCGGCGCCAGAGGAAGGCTCCCGGGGAACTAGGAAGCGTCCGTCCGCAGAGCAGCTATCTGCAGACCTGCAGAGCACACACTGCGGCATGTTCTGGGCAAATAGTTTCCCACCTGCTGCAGCTCCGCACAGTCCCGGCCGCAATCAGACGTGCCTGGTAGATGAAGGCCACCACACCGGCGGGAAGGACAGGACCTTGCTCTGAGCCACGTGACCACACCTTCCTCCCAGGTGAGGAAAATGAGGTCCAAGCAGGGCAGGCGTTTCCAGCGCAAGTGCCCAGATCACCAGCCTCTCACGTAGCACCTTGTCCTGCCGGGGGTCAGTGAACAGCCCCGGGAGCAGGGCAGTGTGGGGGCGGGGCCGGATGCCCCCCCCCCCGCAATGGCTCTCATTCTTTGGCTCATGGGAACCACCCAGGACGCGTGGGAACCACTGACTTCACTTCCTGCACGACTCTCTCGTCGGAGCCATACTACATATCAACGCCACCTCCAGGACAGGCCCAGGGATCTGGGTATGTAAAGATTCGGCTGCTTGTTCCACTTTAGGGACCTATGGGCTTGTAGAAGCTACCAGGCTTCCTCAGGCCCCTCGGAGGTGAGAATGTTCTGGGGTCTCCAGAAGTCATCAGTGTCATATACATGTTTCTCTTCTAGTCTGTGAAGTAGGAAACCCCCAAAAAAGGGGCCTGCTGTATCCAGGTTCCTTTAGTGAGTCTGGACATTGCCACAGACTCTGCCTATGCCAAGCAGTGGGCATAGGGAAATGCACAAAGCTTAGCTTTTGTATCTCCTCCGACTCCTCTAAGTGTGCTATCTCTGTCACCGATATCCTTGCTTGGATCATCTGATGGTTGTTTTGTTGTTGTTTGTGAACTGAAGCTTGGCTCTAAGGTCTTCACATTGAGTTACATTTCAGTCCTTTTAAAAAAAATTTTAAAGGCCGGAGATTTAGCTCAGTGGTTCCGGCACCTGCCTACCAAGCGCAAGGTTCCCAGTTCAATCCTGGTAACCACATACAACAATACCAGCCATGGTGACTCATGCCCTCCGGCAATCAGTACCACACACCACAGTGCCGAGCATGGTGGCTCAAACCTGTAATCCCAGAACTTGGGAAGCAGAGGCAGGAGGATTGCTGAGTTTGAGGCTTGCCTGGGCTACATAGCGTGCTCGGGGTCAGCCTGAACTACAAAGTGAGACGCTGTCTCAAAAAAAATTTTTTTTTCTTTGAGACAAAATCTCATTGTTACTAAGCTGTCCAGGCTACACTCGAACTTGTGATCCTGCTTCAGCCTCCCCAGGTGCTAGGATTAGAGATGTGCACTGCCACACATGGCTCATCTGTTATTTGTCTCAGCCCAAAAGGATCTGCTACAGTGTGTGTCTTTCCAAAGGAGAAGGAATAGGAACCCAAGGGGTGGCTTACATGATGGCAGAACTTCACAGGAATGGAGAGTAGATGACGCCATCCAAAGACCGCTTGGGCCACCCCTTGACTGTCCACTGGGGAGCAAGGCCGCCCAGCAATGCCACACAGGTGGCCAGTCTCACTCTAGGAACACAGTGCTCCCAGCGCAGTGAGATCCTTGCTGCCCCGCTCTGGGAACCAGTGTCCTGGCCTAGCTGTGACGTATCTTCAGACCCTGCCGTGGTGGGCAGCAGCTGGAGCCTTGTCACTGGGCCCAAAGGGACTGAGAAGACTGCCGGAGCTCCCTGGGGGGGCCTGGCCCCTCATAGCCCTGCTGATCTGCTTCTTGGCCATGCCCCAGGGTTTTCACGTTAGATCTGCTTTTAAATTCGATCAGCCTGAGTTGCCGTTCTAGGAGGTCCTACTGCAGGTAGTGGAAGAAAAGCACCCCACAACAAAGACTCCAGGTCCCACCTGCCTGGCCTCAGGCCTGTGCTGCCCCTGCCAAGCCAGATGAACCTCCCTGACTTAAGTTTTTTTTGAGACAGGTCTAGCTTTGTAGTTCAGGCTGGCCCTGAGCTCACTGTGTTGCCCAGGCAAGCTGCCGCGAACTCAGCAATCCTCCTGTCTCTGCCTCCCGAATGCTGGGATTACAGGCACTGTGGTATGCGGTGTTGATTGTTGGTGGGTGTGTCTCCACGCCCAGCATTATATGTGGTTACCGGGGATCGAACTCAGGACCTTGCGCTTGCGAGGCAGGCGCCGGAACCACTGAGCTAACCCTCTGGCCCCCTGGCTTCAGTTTTAAATACAAAGTGCTCAGAGCAGCAATAGCACAATAACCTTGCAGAACTAAGATGACCTAATTGAATGCTCTTGGCCTAGGCCCTGGGACAAAGGTTGCTCAGTTTTACCCATGGGGTGACCATGTCGGAAGCTTTTCTCCTGGAAAGGACACAGGCTTAGACTAGAAGACAATCTGAGACAGAATTGGGAGGGTGGGCAGGTGAGGGGCCAAGGAATATTTTTCCTGCCTGCCTGGCAGCACCCCCGCCTTTCTGGCTCCATTATGAGAGTCACTTTCTGCCACTCCTTCTCCCCACAGCAGGCCTCAGCCTCGGACCTGGGGGACCTGTATTCTGCAATCAGTGATTCCGGAGAAGGTGCCCAAGCCTTCTGATGGTGAGGGAGAGACAGGAGAAAAAGGAGTAAGTGCCAAGTGCCCTGGGACCAGCTTCCAACCAGAGCGCTCATGCTTAGCAAACATGAAGGGGGATGTCCCGCTGGGACAGGGGTGCGGCAGTGCCATTCACATCACTTCCTGGCCCCCCTTCCCTTGTACCTGCTGGGTCATTTATCAAATTCTCAGCCAGCCTTCAAAGCATCCTGTCCCTGATTCCTGATCCTCCTTATTTCTCAGCGGCCTGCCTCATGCACCCTCTCCTCCAAGAGGCTGGTTGGATCAGGGCCCTCTGAACGCTTCCTTCCTGTCCCTGCCTCTTCGTTCACTTGTCCCTCCTGCCTGGAATGCTGTCCCTTTTCTTTACATCAAAGTCAGTCTAATCTGGCTTTGAGGTCCAGCTCAAAGCGTGGCCCATCCAGGAGGCCTCCGCTGAACACTGGAATCTCCTTGTGGGACATTGAGCATGGTCATAAATTCTTTGTAGTCCTTGGGGCCGGAGGGTTAGCTCAGTGGTTCCGGCGCCTGCCTCGCAAGCGCAAGGTCCTGAGTTCGATCCCCGGTAACCACATATAATGCTGGGCGTGGAGACACGCCCACCAACAATCAACACTGCATACTACAATGCCGGACGTGGTGGCTCACGTCTGTCATCCCAGCACTCGGGAGGCAGAGACAGAGGATTGCTGAGTTCTTGGCGGCTTGCCTGGGCACCATAGTGAGCTCAGGGCCAGCCTGAACTACAAAGCGAGACCCTGTCTCAAAAAGCAAAAAAAAAAAAAAAATTCTCTGTAGTCCCTCCCATCTAGAGGCAGTGTCTGTTTTCCCGCCCTTCAAATCAGGGCTAAGACATGCTTTGAGAAAGCAGAAAAGTATCACACGTTGACGGAGCAAAGC
The DNA here is from genome assembly GCA_004025085.1 of Thryonomys swinderianus. Lineage (NCBI taxonomy): Eukaryota > Metazoa > Chordata > Mammalia > Rodentia > Thryonomyidae > Thryonomys > Thryonomys swinderianus. Next base: position 30,016 of record PVIC010013684.1, read on the forward strand.
TTGTTTAACTTAAAGGCAAACAACCCCGTGGCCACGCTCCGGATGGCAGCTTCCTAGCCCCCACTCACCTGGCTCAGGCTCTGCCTCCCGGTCCTCTGCAGCGCCGTGATGGCCCTTCCCAGTGGGTATCCCAGGGCCACCACAGGCCCGAGGAGCTCCTGCTCCTCCTGGCTCAGGGCGGACAACAGATCAGCTGCCGGATCAGGGTGTGACCTGCGGGGGCTGAGAGGCTGGGGTGGCCTCCTAAGAGGTGGCAGGCAGGTGTACGGGCTGAGGGACTGAAATACAGACAGGCGGGCGTGTCAGTTACCACAAGAGATACTGGCTGGACTGGACATTTTAAAGGGTGGCTTTGTGTTCCACCTTCTATACAGAGTCCTGCAGACCCCATCTCCCCACAGGTTCCTCACGTTACCCGTATGTGAAATGGGCATATCTCCCAAGTACCCCGCAGGGTTGTTAGGAGGCTTAGTTGAGAGTGTGAGCAAAGTAGTTGTTAAAGTGGTGGGCATGGGGCACTGTTGGCAAGGCTGGATTTCAATTACTGCTTAGGACACTCTACAAATGAGTGTGACAGAAAGCTAGGCAGGATGGAATATATCTGCACTCCCAGCTACTCAAGAAACTGAGGCCGGAGAATCCCTGAAACCCCACAAGTTTGAAACCAGCATGGACAATACAGTAAGACCCAATCCCCTGTTAAAAAAAAAAAAAAAAGGAAAAAACCCCAAGACACATGATAAACCCATCCTATTATTTTACAGATACTGAGCTCAAGGTTCAGAGACGTTAATGGCCTGATGTACAACACACATTTGGGACCTAGATACTCTGTATCTAGTGAGAGAGCATGAGGTGGGTCTACAGGACACAGGCTAGCAAAGCCCTAATCACAGCCCCGTCCCTGCTCCCACGGAGAGCCAGGCGGAGTGGGGATGTGAGCATATAAACTCCCCGCCCATCCCCATCTTCTCAGGGGTCCCCCTGGCGTGGAGCACCACATGGTAAGGAACACCGGCGTCCATGAGGTCACACACCGTGATGGCAAAAGCCAGACCTCAAGTCTCTCTTTGGTGAATTTCACCTCCGCCTTATTCTGAAGCATCTCTTGGCCCAACTGTGCGTCAGAAAGCTGTGCCCAAGGGGCACCTTCTGCTGCCTGTCCCACCCCATCTGCTGTGGATCCAGGTTTTGTAGTGTCTGCTTCTTGAACAATCTGGAGGGGACCTCCTAAAGAAGACACGCAGCTATAAACAACACTGATGACAAGGCCTTGGGAGAACAAGGAGGGTACTTTGGGCTGTGAAAACACACGCACGCACGCACACATGCACACGTCCCTAGGCAGCCTGGCCGTCTCTCAAAACTTGATGCCCATTCGGTGCGGGGTCTTGTCCCATGTCTGCTCGGTCAACTCTCCCTTGAGGTTTGACTCTCCCCTCTCCACGTGTTTGCCCAGAAGTCACTGTACTGGGAACATCTCTCTGAGCCTCGGGTTTGGCCAGCCCAGGAACCCTGGACCTGAGCTGGTTTAACTCAGCAGTGACTGAGCGCCCCCTACGGGTCGCCTGCGGCTCCGCGCCTTCTCCGGGGGAGAGGACGCCGGTGAGTAACTTCCCGGCTTACGATCGTGGTGGCAAAGCAGGTGCAGTGGGAAACCGGGAGAATGGGGGCCTCAGAGCGGGGATTCTTCTCGCCAAGCGCTGCAGGGCGGCCCTACAGAGCCAGGTGGGGCAGGTGAAGGCGGGGAGGAAGGCACCGGGCCTGGGTCGCACGGGCGGCGTCCTCACCGTGACCGTGGGCTGGCTGCTGCGCAGTGGGGCCGTGGCGCCGGCCGTGGCGGGTCGCGGGGGCGGCGCGGGGCCGGACAGCTGCGGCGTAGGTCCCGGTCCCGGGGGTGCGGGCAAAGCCGCACACAGGCTGCGTGCACGGTGGCTGCGGAAGCTGCGCAGCAGAGCGCGTGGCCGGGCGGCCAGGCGGCTCCCGGACAAACGCCCAAGCAGGGAGCTGCGCAGACCGGGGTCAGGCGTGGCCGGGGAGCCGGGCCGTGAGCTGCCGGGGTTCTGTTCGTCCTCGCTGGCGGAGAAGGCGTCCTTCTCCTCCTGCGCAGCGGCCTCTTCCTCATCTCCCGGCAGCTCCCAGGCTCCAGGCTCCGCAGACGCGGGTACCGGGCCGTCGTCTGGGCTGAGCAGCAGGAGCCAGGCCGGAGGGGCCGAGGCCGAGGCCGAGCTCGGGTCACGGCCCTGGTGGGGGCCGTCCCCTTGGATGGCGACGGCGGCCTCTGCACAGAAGAGCGCCTTCCTCTCCAGGCTGAAGTCATGCTGTGGAGAGACGCAGTGAGGGCGACTCAGGGCTGGGAGGTTAGGGGGTTGGGAACCCTCACCCCGGCCCTGAGACCCACCAGGCCCAGGCGGCGTCTGAGTCTGAGCCTCGAGTGTCCTTGATTTCAGCTTTCAGTGCGGTCCGCAGATACCCTCAGCAGTTAATGGCAACTCTCCACATGGGAGGAACATGTTGCAGTGAAATATGCAAAAACCCAAGGTCTCAAACCTTGTCATTCAGGAGGATGTCACTGAACAAGAGCTACTTTTAGAAGTTTTTCTCCAGTAAAGCTTGTTCTTGGCAAAGAAGCCTTTACCCAAGGCCAGCACCACTCGCTAGCAGTCAGCCAGCCCTGGAGGCAGGTCCAGCAGACACAAACCCCTCAAGAAGAGTAATATTGTCACCACAGTTTGGGGCAAGAGCAGACAGCGCGGCCACCTCTCCCATAGAGCTAAGGCAGGAGCTGAGCGGTGGACAGAAGGAAAGAGGAGCTTTTATCAGCGTGACCACACTGGACGCACAGCGCTGTTTAAGAAACTCTGGGCTTTTATACAAAAGGGGAACACGGACAAGGGCTGGGCTCTGCAGCCGTCTTGGGGGTTACAGCAACGTCTGGCTGATGGGTAGCCCAGTAGATCCCTGAGGTCCTGGCAGAGCCATCATGGTCTGAGGATATCAGCTCCCCCATGAGATGGCAGCTTCTGCTTTGGGGGCAGCCTCAGTTTCCCCTCGTGGAGTAACTAACCCCCCTCGGGGCAGTTGCATCGTGGAGTGATCTTCAAAGCTCTGCTTTTCCTAGAATCCAAGGTGGCCGCAGGTTTAGGACAATGACTTAAGACTCACAGCCACTGTCCTAGGGGATCTGGAGCTGGATTTGTAAAACCTGGTGGGTGGGCGTCCCTACAAATCCTGAAAATTATTCTACAAGCAGAGACCTGATCCAAAGTTTTCATGTGATAAGAGAGACATAAAGCTGAGGCAGAGAGGCCCAACTTTATTTTGGTTTTTGTTACACATTGGGCATTTGCAGGCCTGGCCTCTAAGTCCTTATTATAAACCTCCCCCGCTTTGCTGCCATGCAAGTTTCCTTTGGGGCCTGGGAAATGTGATAATCTAATCTTTGATGAGCTTCGCTAAGTAGGTTCAAGTGTCATCCCTGTTTCCAGAATAGGAAAATGAAGCTCGCTCAGATCACTGTATTGACTGGGGACAGACTGGTGGTGAGTGGCCACGCTGTGTTTCTGTTTACTGGGAAGTGGTACTTGTGTTATGAGGCTGCCAACAAAAGCAATCTGTAAGGACCGGTGTACGGCTCAGAGGTAGAGAGCTTCCCTGCATGCAGGCCCGGGGTTCAACCCCGGCACAACAGCAAAAAGAGTGATCAGAAGCCCACACAAATAGTCTAACTTAAAGAATTTTGATTCCCTGTCTTTAAATTAATACACACATCCGAGCAAGTCAAGAACAGAAAACATAAAACTGCATTTAAAAACATCCAAAAATGTTAGGGCTTTGGGCACGATAGAGCACTTGCCTAGCAAAGCCTGAATTTTGATCCCTAGCATTGCAAGAAATAGCTGAGTCATTTTAATATGCAATTTCTGTGCTCTTCCATGCCATTCAAGGAAGAGGCGAGGCTTGGATAAGTGGTGTTTGGGCAGAGGGAGAGAGAGAAAGTAGGGAGAAAGACAAACAGCCAGGTGAGGTAGTCCAGACATGTACTCCTATCACTCAAGAGGCTGAGGCATGAGGATCACTCTGAGTTCAAAGCCAGCCTGAACTACACAGTGAGATCCCACCACACTATAGATATTTGCACACTTAAAGCACAGCCGCTGTCCCCTCACACTGGCATGACCCTACCTTGCTGAGAAAAGCCTAACTCATCTGTTCGTGTGACTGACAGCTCCTCTATATTCAGCCGCAGGGGAGGCCAGGGACAGAATGGACATGAATAACCATGTGCAGAATAAATGGCTAGAAAAAAGAGATTGGAGCAAAAATGGGCAAGTTGTGAAGGACAGAGGAGGGAAAAAGACGAGTTTGTAACTGAGGCATATTTAGAAAGAGTCTAAGAGACCCAGTGAGATGTACAGGGATAAAAATATACAAAAGCCCAGTAAAATACCAACACTTCTAATTTTAGAAGATGATTCTAAATTCCATATTAAAAAACAAACATATGAATAATCAGAAAAACTTTGGAGATAAAAATATAAGTGAGAAGAAGTGACATTACCAGTTTTCAGTAACTAAACTATAATATTTTGCCGGACAGATGAAAGGTTCATGACAGAAAGTCCAGTAATAGTCTTCAATCCAAATGGTGCTTTAGGAAATAAGAAAGACGGTACTTGCAGGAACAGAAAAAGGAGGGACCGGTCAATACACTGTGTTTGCCAGCTGGAAGAAAACTTCTCACACTTTATGTCCAGAAGAGTCAACGATTCCAATAGGTAACACGAAACCATGAGAATCCAGAAGAGATACCCTTATATCTCAGGTGGGAAAAGCCTTTCTGACTTCAGATCAAAACCTAGAAACTGTAAAAGATAATCCTGCTAGTACCACTACCCCACCACAAGCACCTATGTACACATGGAGAACACCAAAGAAGCAAGGCCAGACGACAAATGACAACTTGGGGAGGGGTGGCACTCATATCAGAGATAAACAATGAACTTCACTAAATAGATTAAATGCCTAAAAGTAGATAAGAAAAAGATTAACCTCCAAACAGAAAAGGTGGGCAGAGGATATAGAGAGTCCCCAGGAAAGAAAATACAAATGGTTCTTCAACATATGAAGAGCTGCTGAACTTCCCTGATCATAAGAGAAAGGCAAAGTAGAACTGGCCCATTTGCCTGTCCCTGGGCACATCTGTCTGCTGATGCTCTCCTGCCTGGGCCCAGGGCCAGGGGCAGGAGGAATGGGCACCCTTAGCATGTAGGTTGCAATGTAGATCACTGGGATGCTACAGAGGGCAATGAGACAGAGTACACAAATTCTAAAGGACACTGGCATTCAGTCTGTGGCTGCCAGCAGTGTTGCTTTCAATGGTGAAAGACTGGGAACAGTCAAGCTGCCCATCCACAGGGAACTAGTTCCATAAAGTATGATGAAGCCAAATAGTACAAAGAATATAGTGGAAAAAGCTTTCTGTGTACTAAATACAAAGCTTTCTGTGTACTAAATACAGAAAGAGCTTATGCCATATCAACTGAGAAATATCAAGAACAGTACATATAAAAGTTATATGGTCTTTTTTTAAAAAAAAGAGGAGATGATTGCATATGGTCTTTTTTTTAAAAAAAGAGAAGATGATTGCATTTGTTTGCATATACAAACAAGAATCTCTGGAAGAAAATGTTAAAAATGAGTAATAAAGCCAATTGTGGTGGTATGTGCCTATGATCTCAGCACCCTAGAGGCTGAGGCAAAAGGATTATAAGTTTAGGCCCAGCCAGGGCAACTTATCAAAACCCTGTCTCAATATTAAAAAAAAAAGAGTAGACTATTGAGGATATAGTACCAAGGCCATGGGTTCAATCCACGTACTAGAAAAGCAAACCAAAACAAAACACAGCAAATATAATGGAGGTTGCCATGGGAGGTGGAGGTGGGGAATAGAAGGGTGGAAGGTGCTGAGGAAGCTTTTCATCTCTCAGGAGTCAGCAAACTGCCTGCAGGCCAAAGTGCTTCACCATCCTGTTTTCACAAATCAGATTTCATTGGAACATGGCCACGTCCATCCACTGTGGCTGGCCATGTGGTATATGACCTTATCTTGTCACAACAGCAAAGTAATTGCCACACAGGTTTTATAATTTGGCCCCCTACAAAAAAAGTCTGTCAATCTGTTTTATACATATTAATTTATAAACTACATTAATTATTTTCTAAGATGACTAAGAAAAGGAAAAAAGGAAGTGAATGAAAGAGAAATTGAGGACAAAATCGACTTGGGAAGCAGCAGGGTGCAGGGCAATGGCTGTGCCTCCGCGGTCGGACAGACTCCTTTGGGGATCCTGGCTGTGTCACTCACCTGCATGTGACCTTGTGGGTCACTCAGGTGGGAGCTGTGGTTTCCTATGCCACGATGCAGGAACATCCACCCATTAAATGAATCATGACAAAAACAGGAGAAGAGCAAAAGGATGAGGAGCAGCTGGCACAGACAGCACAGGTGCTCAGTGAAGGAATGGCCGTTATTTTGTTCCCTTTGGGCCACTGTAGATCTGGAAATCTGACTACTATCTATGACATTGTTGCTACAGGCAGTGTTTTCCAAGTCCCAGACTGGGGAATAAAGCCTTGGACCTTTATCAGGGATGGCTGCCAAGCATCTTGGAGTCTCATGGTTTCTATCTGTTAGTTCTGCCCCAGAAGAAAGGCAGCTTCAGAAGGGGAAGTGGCTCAGGAGGGCGAATACCCACCGGGTGAGAAGCGCAGCCAGGCTCAGCAGGTGGACATGGCCTTGGCTCTAGAGGGTGCTGCTTTTGCTCCCAGGAGAGGGACCCACCAGGATGAGCTCTGCTCAGTGTGCCCTGAGCTGAGCAGGGAGGGAAAGCTGGGATTCCTCCACCGCTACTGCAGGATCTGCAGGATCCATAAATCAAGTTCCTCTTTTCAGCATCACAGGAACATGTGGGAGACCTGGCGGTGCAGCCCGCCACAAGAAATGGAAGCCCTGTGCTCTGGCTTCTCCAGCTTGGCTTGGTTCTGGATGCTGGCGCTCTGGGCCGCCTCCGTGCAGCACTAGGGTCTGCGGATGGGGCACACTGCACAGGTCTCCTGTGCCCCAAGCCCTGCTCCCTGCCTCTCCCAGTCCTCTCCTGCCTGGACTGAGCTCTCCTCCTGACGTCGCAACAGCACCCTCCGAAACAGCCTCCTCACCTCACCCGATTTATACTTAGTCTCTCCTACTCTTAACTGATAAGCGATGACATGGAGTTGATAATGATGAATAATCAAGCGTGACACTTACCATGGAACCTAGAAGGAGCTCCCTGCATGCCGGGACACTGAGCTCCAGTGCAGGGAGAGGCTCCGTGCTGACCGCAAAGCCCTTGGGCACCTTGAAGGGGATGCCATCAAGGGCACTCATCCTGTCCGAGGAGTGTGGAGAGGCCCTGCAAAGCAGCAGACTGGCTGGTGATAGGGAGAGAGTGCAGACTGGACAACCGCCGTCCTGTGTGGCCACCTAGCTGGATGCGACACCACTGGAAAGGGAGAGAAGGAATGAATTAAAACTAGATCCACAACATTGGTTCTAAAATATTACAACAGTTGTTACCCTAAGGTTTAGAGAAGAAACAACACCAAGTTATACAAAGTCTTGCAGAGAAGAAAATAAGCAACACTTCCTAATTCACTTTTTTTTTTTT
>PVIC010013685.1:0-37704 GCA_004025085.1 Thryonomys swinderianus
GCCCAGGTAAGCCGCCGCGAACTCAGCAATCCTCCTGTCTCTGCCTCCCAAGTGCTGGGATTACAGGCATGAGCCACCACGTCCAGCATTGTGGTATGCGGTGTTGATTGTTGGTGGGCGTGAATCTCCACGCCCAGCATTATATGTGGTTACCGGGGATCGAACTCAGGACCTTGCGCTTGTGAGGCAGGCGCCGGAACCACTGAGCTAAACCTCCGGCCCTAGGCTCTGTGTTTTTAAAAGCTTCTGACTATGTCACAAAATTCCCTGGTAAATGTGTTTTAACCTTATATAAGTAACGTAATGGCTGTATATGTTACTTAAACAACACTGTTCTTAATAAAGAAGGGGAGGAAGAAGGGAGGGAAGAGGAAAGAAGGAAGGAAGTCAGGGAAGGAGAGAGAAAAGAAAGAAGGAAGGAGGGGAGGAAGGAAGAAAGGAAAGGGGCACAGGGCGGGGGAGGAAGGAAGCCTGTGTGAAACCGGAAGGCCTTCTTGGCCTACGCTCCAAGGCCCAAAGCATGCCTGCTGTGGGCTGTAGGCAGCGTGCTCACGTGAGAAGGCTGCTGAAGACATCTGTCTCTCTGCTGGCATTGCCAGGTCAGCAGCACCAAGAAGCGCTGGCAAGAGTGGAGTGGGCGGGGAGCGGCCTCTGGACGTGGTGAGGCGCCTGTGCGGGCAACAGCCCCAGAGGTCTCAGGGTCTCGGACTCACCCGGCCCGAGGGTGAGGAGTCTCTTTTGGCCTCTGTCTAGTCCGCAGTAGGATGGAGATGCTTTGTATTCTTCCCATCATGAAGAAGATCAAAACACTGTATTACGTTTCCAAGAGATTAGGGGTAAGTTGTTTTTAATGTAGATTTCCTTTGTTCTTAACTACATTATCCTTATATCAGTACAGCTAGAGGAAATAGAGGTTATATTCATAAAAATATTTTTCTTAAGGAAATTATACTGACAAAAGGGGACTCATAATACACTAGTTACCCTGATCTGATCTTTAAACAATGCACAAATGTATAAAAATATTTTCACACCTAGTAAATGTGTACAATCATTGTGTATCTGTCAAAAACAAAACAAAATAAGGGAAACCTCATTCTAAAATTGATTTATTGGAGATATTTACATGCGGAAAACCACAAAACCAAAATCCTGTGTGTAACTTTGAAAGGTTATTCATCAGGAATCAATGTATGTTATTTCTCAGTGACTTTATTTTTAGTACTTCTAAAGTCACAGGACAAGTTTATTTTTTCTGCCCTATTCTTTAACGAACAGAATGGCCACATAAAATACAGTAGCATGTCATTGCTTTCCTATTTGGTGTTTTGTAATGGTATTTTGTAGACACTGGATGTATAATTTTTTTTTTTGTCAGCTTTCCATTTCTTTGACAGAATAAGTGAGAAAAATCACCTGACCAGAAAGTTTAATTAGCCTCAGGCTGTGTTTCAGCTCATGGCCAGTGGACTCTGCTACTTTGGGGGCCCAGCACATGGTACTGGGTACGGCATGCATGGGCAGCGTGAGCGTGCACAGGGCGCATGCGGGCACAGCACTCGCCTCATGCATGCCGGGAAGCGAAGAGGAGCAAAGGGCGGGGCCTCGGCCTCCCTTCCCCCACACCCAGGGACCTAACCTCCCCACCAGCCTCCATCTGCTAAGCGTTCTGTCTCCTCCCGTCAGTGATGCCCCAGGCTGGCGGCCATGCCCTCAGCACTGGACCAGGAGGGATATTTCACGCCCACATGGTAACCCAAGACATAATATTCATCTTTCTGCTTCTTCTTCTTCTTCTTTTTTTTTTTGAGACAGGGTCTCGCCTTGTAGTTCAAGCTGGCCCTGAGCTCACTATGGAGCCCAGGCAAGCCTGGACCTCAGCAATCCTCCTGCCTCTGCCTCCCGAGTGCTGGGATGACAGGCGTGAGCCACCACGCCCGGCACTGTGGTGTGCGGTATTGATTGCTGGTGGGCGTGAGTCACCACGCCCAGCATTGTATGTGGTTACAGGGATCGAACTCAGGACCTTGCACTTGCGAGGCAGGCGCCGGAACCACTGAGCTAATCCTCCGGCCCTATCCTTCTCCTTCTTTCGAAGTTTATGTAACAGTTGTGAGTTTATTAAAAGCAAATAAAGCTGTCCCCTTTGGAGAGAACTTATAGCTACTGATTAAAACTACGTCTCACCCTTAGACTGGAAGAAAGTGTTGCTCAAACACCACCTCTGGCTCGCCTTGTTCAGCGCGGACCTCTAGGGTAGCCAGGAGCGTTTCATTTGCACTCTCCCGTGACCTGTACGGCGGTGGCTGCGGCAGCCTCAGTCTGTCTGAGAGGGGCTGGCCGTAGCTCGAGAGCGCCACCGCGCCTTCCGGTCGCCTCCGCAGGGTCACAAGGCTCAACAGGAGCAGAAGAAACCCAACACTCAGAGCAGCCTTTCAGGAGATAGGTTGCCTTCTTTTTCTCATTTGGTTTTACTTAGTTGTGCTTCGTTTTGTGATTTTTTTTTTTTTCACAAGAGGGAGCTTTGCCTGTAGTTGTGTCAGTCTACAGCACTTGGCAGACATGCGGGTAGATCCCCGCCAGTCTGGGCATCGCCTTCTTTTTCTGTGCTCTCTACGGTCGCTGTGAACAGTGTGAAGCAATGATCGATTTCAACCCCGAGATGTAAACTCATTAAGTCTTCCCACAGTCCACATCCTACGGATGTCCACCTCCTACGGGTGGGGCAGCACAAAAAGGTGAATATGGAAAGAAATCACAAGCGCTGTCTTTCTTTCGCTGTGCTGGTAAATTGAACAAAGGGTATGAAAATCGTAAGGCTGATAAAGTATCATTTTATTCTTCCACGATCTGGAAATTAGTGGAATGTACCACAGTAAGCTGGTGTGAGATACTGGAGGCTCTTCCTCTCTCTCTCTCTCCTCTGTCTCTGTCTGTCTGTCTTTCTCTGTCAGGCACGGGGAGCATGGGGCGCCCCTCCTCTGGCTCCTGTCCTTGCCATCTGGCCGCCTCTGACTGCTGCAAGGGCCCCTTTCTTCCCAAAGCCGGAGGAGGGGGCTAAATGCTTCTCAACACTCCCTTCTGCCTGTTTAAATATCATTTTCTGACTGTCCACGGTAGTGCCTCATCCCCTCCCCCACTCCCTTCACTCCCCACCCTCCAACTAAGCTGACAAGGGGAGAGAAAGAGAGAAATTTTCCACCAACCACACTCGCATTATGGCGCTCAGTGTGGCGCCATTCAAGAGTCCCCTCAGTGAGTGGGGCCTAATTGGCCGATCTATGGTGCTTTCTATTGATGCTTCTTAGCCACAGCGGAGTTCCATAGACTTACACGTATGTAATTCATCGCGTGAAGGTCGCTTTCTTCACCTTTATTGCTCTGCCGTTTAAATTGTTATTCTGCGTGAATTTCCACATAATTCACTGGTTTGGTCGCAATGTCAGGCCCTTCAGAAAGACAAAGGGAAGGAAAACTGGAACCAAGTCGCGTGGGTGGAGCGGTTTCCATTGAGCAGCGGGGCCGCGGCCTAAACTGAAGCCGGGGAGAAACGGTGCGGGGCGCGGCTGCCTCGCGAGCCGGACGGGGTTTCACAAGACCCGCGGGAGGGGCCGGCCAGGAGCCGTCCGAATGCAGGGCTGGATACCGCGCACGTGACGCTGCCTGCACTGTAGCGTTTTTTGATTATGGAACTTAATTGCATCATAGATCGCTGATAGCTTAATTTATGAAGATTGATTTTGTTAATTCGAGTGGTTCAAAAGTCACTGTTAAAGCTGTAGTCCATTTAATTGTATCTGACTTAAGCTTTACTCATGCTATTAGAAAAATGGCTGCGTACAGGCAATACATTTTTATTTTTTTCTGCTCTTCATCCATTTATCTCTAATGTGTCACTTACTGTGATTTATGTTTCAATAAACACTGTATATATAGTATGCAGGCCTTTTTTTTTTTGGCTTTCAACTAAGCTCAAATGAATACAAATGTTAAATTCTGTTAAAAATGAGTCACTTTTAATCATACAGCTCTAAGAGCAAGAGGAACATAAAACGTTAAGATTTTCCTCTAAGCCTTACCACCCGCTTCAAACGGGAAGATTACAGATGGGACTTCTTAGGACTAAATAGCTGTGGTTTGGACTAATCTAACAGAAGTACTTTGTTATATTTTTCATTAATATATGCGACATTAAACACGTAGGGAAATTTCCATTAACACTTCCATTAAGAAAACCAGTCAGAAATGCAATTAGAGTGATTTGACTTCTCCTCAGCTTTTGAGCTGAACATACTGTGATAGTGACATTACACAGGATGTCAGAGGAATGGATTTAAAAGACCATGAGTGTGTTTTTGCACAGAGGAGAGAAGTAGGGGACTTTGCTGCCATGAGAGTCTTTTCAGGGTGCAATCTAGATCCAGCCAGCGCTTACCACTGCTGGGTCAATGACACAGCTTTTGTACCTCCGTCTCAGCAGTTTCTCCTTGAATTTTTAGCTCTGACATTTACAGAATGCTTCCAGTCGGGTTCTTATCTTTTCCTCACTCCACTGAGCTGTGAAAGCCAAATTTCCTTTGAAGTCAATAATAATGATAATGATAAAACCTCACATTTGCTTATCATGCCAAGAATGGCTAAGCGTAAGAGACTCTGCACACGTGATCTTGTTAACCTTATAACCGAGTTCTTCTTGACATGGTGCGTACAGATTTTGAAAAGGTTGAAAGACTACTCCGTGGTCGCACAGGGCATCACTGGCAGACTGGATCACACTTCCTATGATCTCTCAGGAAGGGCTTTGACATCTTAAAACTGCATTTCGAAATCAGCTAATCAGGAAAGAGGACGGAAATAAGGAGCCGGTCCTTTGTGGAATTTTCTTAATTTTTAATAACAGTGTGTCACACTGACTCTGGTGAGGTGAGGGGGGCTAGGTGTGCTTGTACCCCCGAGTAGGTTTGTGCCTTTCGAATCTCAGAGACCTGAATGCTACCCTTTCTCTTTTAACAAAGGCTGAGGTAAGCTCAAAGCTTGCTAATCTCTAGCATATTATTAGCAGCTTAGGGTATAGATTTTGTACTATTTTCAAAATAAATAATCTCCAAATGATGTGAAGCTAATGTTCTAAAAAGGATAGACTAATCATATTTTGTGCCCAACACAACCCAAACATATATTAGGAAAGGAAAATAATAGATTTGATATTTATAATTTCAGCAGTAAAATTGGTAAAATATCCAGACAAACTTATCCAAGCTACTTGTGTCACTAGATGCAGATATAAAATAGGGTGGCTGGTTTCCACTGGTATAATTATAGACTGAGTCTGATCAGATGTTTTCAGGAATATAAATGAATGATATACCACACATAATAGTTTGGTTTTATTTTTGATTTTTTTTTATATTCCCACCCAAAGGAGTACAAGAGGCATGCGGATTTGCCTTTCCCTGTCCATGATCCCCCTAATCTCAAAATAAAACTCACAAAAAGACAAAGGAAACAGAAAGGCTTCTAAGCAGAGCTGTGGAACAGAAGATAGTCACATCTGAATAACTGTGAATTACAAGGAATTGCTTAGATCGCACATAGCTTGGGGAGATTCCCTCGGGACTGCTAACCTAGATCTCCACACAGCCTTTGTGCAGAGGAAGCTCAGGCTGCGGGGCCCCTGCCCTTTCCCAAGCAGCGCACAGTGAGGCCGGCTCTGTACGCCAGGTGCAAACGTGGGGCTGTTTCTTCCCAAGTTCATATCGCACGCACGCTGTAGCTTCTGTCATCGTCGTCTTGCTGAAATAGGACAAGTTCTCTCCAAGCAAAGGAGACACGGAAACTCAGGCCTTCGTCTGTGTTGTCCGCGTCGCTCTGTCCTTTACGAAGACGGTGTGGACCGCACCGTCCCCTGATCCCTGGCCAGGGGCACCGTGGTGGTGAGCGGGTCCCGGGGTGTCCGGCTGTGAGTCCTTATCTGACACTGCAAAGTGATCTCTTCCCACCACCGCCCAGGGGAAGGCACCAGCCCCGCGGCCACCCTGGGAAGCACGGATTTGGCGCCGTTCTTTCCTTTCCAGCCGGTCTGGCCAGCGGATTGTGCCCTCTTTAGTTCCCTGAGCTCAAGCTCCTTCTCTGTCCATCCTTCTTACCTGGCTCTGTCTAATAATAATCTTTACGTCTCTCCCTAAGGTGTCCTGTAATCCATTTTTATGACACAAATTGATAAACCTGCTCCACAGAGTTAGGGGTGGGGAGGTGGGGTCCCCCGTCAGGTGCTCTTTGGGGCCCCCTCTAACCCTGCCTGGAAAATGCCGCTTTCCTGATTTCACCCGAACTGGGTGAGCGAGCCCTTGGCTCATCAGTCACAGTTCTAATCTTCTTTCTACTCTTAGTCAAGCTCCCTCCTCACTCATCTTCCAATTTTGCACCTTTGTCTATCGGCAACTTTCTTTTCCTGTTTCTGCACCCCGAGATTTTCAAAAACACCTGCCAGCAGGCCCTCAGCAGGGATTCACACAAGTCACTGTTTGGGGCCCGCCGCGCAGCGACACCCACAGACCCGTGTGGTTGGCGCTGTGTCAGAGCGACAGGCGGGTGCGGTGGGCTCCCTTCCTCCCGGAATGAGCACTCGGGAAGGACGCAGCACGTAGCTCCAGGTCAGATCGGGAAGTTTCCTCGCGATTCACTTGAAAACATTATCCTCCATAGCCAATGTCCATAATATGTATGAATACAGAGGATGCTTGGAAAGTGTTGGCTTACGGTTCACGGGGGGATGACAGAGCTCACCCCTGGATTGAACTGTTCTGCTTGGTCAACCCGCACACACTTCCTCTTAAAATGAAAGCGTTCATTTTAACCCTATTTAACATCAGGAAACACTGGGGTCTGGGAAGACACATTTCAAATTCTGCAGGACAGGAATTCAGTTTTCCTCCATTCTTTATGAACAGTGGAAGAATAATATGCTTTTTTCATACTTTTAAGACATAAATGACTCAATTTCGCCCATCAGTGTCGCCTGAGGGTTCTTTACCCGCATTTGAAAACCTCCTTGGACTGAGGAAGGCATATATATTTAGGTGATTTTCCCGCGAGAGTGTCTCGTGTTTGCTGTCTGCGACAGCTTTCGGTCTCTGTGACAAAATACTGCTAAAGCGAACTTGAGAAAAGAGACAGGTTTTTTTTGAGCTCGTGGTTTTATTACAGGCAGCTATGCTGAGAGAGGTTAATATACAGTCGGAGGAGGTCCGGGCTCTCAGGGAAATCAGCAGAAAAGAAAGACGTCAGAGCTGTGGCTGGCGGCGCATCTGAAGGCCAGGCCCACGATAAAGACTCAGTGGCTGGGCCTGCGGCCTCTCTCAGGGACAAACAGGAGCTTGGACTCATTCTGTAGTTAGCACCTCCTGCTCCGGGTGGTCCAGCCTGACATCAGTCACCCCAGTGGGCGCCCGGAGCCCCCAGAGCCATCCCTTCCCAGAATGCCTTTGCTCCTCCATGTACCCCTGCTATGAGACCCCTTTCGCTACTGGATCCGTATTACATAAGTGGCTAGACTGTGACCTTATTGGTCGATTGCAGTTTTATCCATAGAACTCACCTTGTGATTTTGCTCCATAAAATGCTCCGGGAGAAGCGACCTCGGGGCAGCCCACTTTGGGGTCCTCTTGTCTGTCAAGAGCTGTTGCCTGACCACTCTTTCCTCCTCGTGGCCTCTGTTGTTTCTTGGAATCCACTCTTCAGCCTTGGGGAACGCCAGGTCCTGTCCAACGTCTGGAAGGCTGGGAGTCCCGCTTCTCCCGTGCCAGTCTCGGGGCGCCAGTGCCTGCTCAGCTGGTCCCACGGCCTGTGAGGCGCGGAGGGCCCGGGATGTGGCCGGGTCAAGTCGCTCGTCCCGCGGGACCAGGTGACGGACGCACGAGACCCTGCGTGCTCCTGCGGGCGCGGCCCCAGCGATCTGCTCCCCGCCACCCGCTTCCTCGGCCCAGCTCTGCCTCGCCTGGCGACGGCCCGCCACACTGAGCCCCTGGGCGGATCGAGGAGGGCAAAGCCCGCGTGATCCGCGCGCCTTGAGAGCCCCGCCGCTCAGCTCCGCGGACCCGGCACCGAACCTTCAGGCCCCGAGCCTTCGCGTCTGAGCCGTAGCGCCCTGTAGGGAGCTGCGTTCCTCCTGTGATACGTGGCCCGGGCTAGGCCAGACCCCCTGCCTGTCCAGCTCTGTAAGTCTGGGACGGGCTCATGGGAAGTGTCTCTCACAGTCCGCATTTCCATCCTTCCTGCTCAGCTCATTCTTGCAGTATCTTCATGAGTTCGCATCGACTCCCAAAATTCGTCATGAACACACGATGCTTCGTCAGTGTCTTGTGCGTGAATGTTCACACTTAGCTATTGCTGGGGGGCACCAGAGTATGTAACCCTAAATGCAAAGGCTGGCTGGGCTGAAGTCTACTGAGAGCCAGTCGATGCAGGAGAGTTCTGTACTCTCTCTTTATTGCCTCAAAGCTGGACGTCCATTCTCAGACCCAAAGGCATCGCTCCCAAGAATAAACTACAGCGCTGCAGACACTGTGTACCCCAACAGGCCTCCAGGGGGCGCCAGAGCAACCGATACCAAGCGGCCTAGTTAACGTGGCTTCCCCCCAAGGTGCCACAAAAGTAGATTAAGGACCCTATTCCTCTGTATTTCTCCAATTTTTTTTCTTAAAACTGAGTGTTCTTGTAGAAAATGCTGGACAAGCAGTAACAAGGTCACTTCTTGGAGACTACTCCGTGAATGTCTCCAACACATCATGAAATTTTATATGTATAAAAACATACATTTACATTTCTTATTATTTCGATAAATAGTATAATATATGATATAATTATAATATTTATCAAAAATAACATTATTACTTTGTAATAATATCTTATAAAATATTATTATATTATAGTATTTATCAAAATAATATTTTATATAATATATAAACATATTTCTTAATTTTCTTTTTAAAATTTAAATTACATTTACATTATTAAACTTACATTTCTTATTTAATTTTCTTTAAAAACTTTTTTTATTAGTATCTCTTTTCATTATATAATGATTACATTTATTGTGGGGAATAAGTACATGTATACAACACATCTTTATTCTTTTTACAACTCTTTTTACCTCCCTTCCCTCCTCTTCCCCCCATCTCTTGGTCCTCTTCTGATTTGCAAAAGATCTATCTCCCAATTTCTTTTTATCCTTCTTTATTTTGCTCTTTAGTTTATTTATACTTTGGTTTTCTCAGATAAGAGAAACCATGTGATATTTAACCTTGTTTGCCTGGATTATTTCACTTAACATTATAACGTCAAGGGGCCTCCATTTTCCTAGAAATGACTCAAATTTGCCCGTCTTTAGAGCAGAGGACCACTCCACATTTTCTCATTTGTTCATCTGTCCATGGACGAATAGGTCTCTTCCAAAATTTAGGTGTTATTCATAGTGCTGTATAAACATGGGTATATACTTAACTCTTTCAGGAAGATATCCAGAATAGCTGGGTTGAATGTAATTTCTGTTTTTAGGTTTTTGAAAAATCTCCATATTGGTTTCCATAATGGTTGTAATAGTTTACGTCTCCACCAACAATGTGGAAGGGTTATTTTGGCCTCTGACCTTGTGAGCATTTGTTATTATTTTATTTCTTGATGATAGCCTTTCTTTCTGGAAATAAGGTGAAATCTCAGTGTTGTTTTAACTTGCATTTCTCAGATGGCCAGTGATGTTGAGCAGTTTTCTATGTATTACTGATCATGTATCTTTCTTCTGAGAAAATTCTATTCATTTCAGTTGCCCATTTTTTTATTGGATCTTTCCTTTTGGAGGATCTCTTTCTTTTTTAGTTACTTGTATTATATAAAATGTAATATAATAATATAAATATATTTATAATATAATATGAATATATTACTTATATTTAGTTACTTATATTTTTTAGTTACTTACTCTGTCTGAAAAGTAGCTGGTAAAAAAATTATTTTCTCCATTCTGCTTATTGTCTCTCCACTCTGCATTGCAAAGGAAATGCAGAAGTTATTCATTTAATGAGATTCCTTTTTAAAATTTTTTATGTTATTTCTTGGGGACCTGGTGGTCTGTTCAAAAGGTCTTTTCATTTTACCTATTTTATCTTTCAGGGGGTTAAATGTTTCTGTTTTAATATTAGATCTTTGACCCATTTTGATTTTAGCTTGATGAGAGAAACCGGTCTGGATTAAGTCTTCTGGATGTGAGGAGCCAGTTTTCCCAGCATGCTTTTCTGTCTTTGTGGGAAATGTTCATTTAAAACAAATTTAAGAAAGTTGATGGAAAATGTTTTGCTTCTGTAGCTGTTATGAGCGTTTGTCCACATGTACTTGCACACACAAATGCCTTTTTGTCTAGTGACGCAGACACACCTGTCACACTGCGAGGTGCTGGATTCTGCATAACTTCCAGATTGGCATTTCTTCTTCTTTTTCCTGTCCTGGCCTTTGTTACCTATTTTGTTTCATGCCTGTGTTTGGCTTACTCATCATTTTAGGTTCCGTAAACACGAGTTGAAACTGTGTAACAGAGGCTCAAATATCTATTAACAAAGGAACTGTATGACTTCATTTAAATGTATTACTATGCTAAAAATTAATTTTTCTAATATTGGCATTGAATGATTTTTAAACCTGTGACACATACAAAACTTTAAATTTTTGTGGCATATTTTAGCTATTGCTAGGCATTATTTTCTATATATTAAATACCTTAGCTTTAGAGTTATGTTATTTGAAAATTATTCTGTGTATTTTAAAAAGGCAAATTACAGGTTCAGCAAATGTTAAGTAGTGCAGCACTTTCTTCAGTATATTGATAGAAATTAACTGGATAATTTTGTGGGGAAGGAAATTACATGCTGAGATATAAATTCTTTTCTTGATTCACTGTTTTTATTTCAGTCTAAACATGGAGGGAAATGAGAAGAAAAATATTTAAATTGAGTAAGTAACCTTCAGATCAGTAAGAAGGAACTTAAATATCCTTCAAAGATTCTTTTGTGTTCATTTTTTCCCATTAGAAGGGTAAAAAACCATATAAATTGCATAAATAATTAATAAATTAATATTTAATGACTGACTGACCCAATGCCAGGTGTGAACTCACCGTGACCGAATCCCAGGAAATAACATACAGTGGTTCTCAAAGCCACTGTCTTTGGGGAATCAGTTTTCAAATAGGTTTTTAAAATATTCTGAGTGTCTGTAACTAGGGATTTGCCATTTAGGGTAAGATATAAAGTAAGAACATCTGCACTGTAACCAATGAACTGAAAATCATGTTTTACGTAAGGATACTATTTTAGCCCTCAAAAGCCCCAGAAATACAAAGACAATTTAAATTGTACTATGCATTTTGATGGATGTAGAGAAATATTTCCAGAGCACTATGTAACTTTTTATTTGGATAATTTTCAAACAGTTTGACTTCTTTCACTTGTAACTTAATCTCTTATTTCTTAGGCTTAAATTATGAAGATGATCTAATCAAATTTCCATTATCGAATACTGAAACTCTTTGTTAAGTCCTTCTGTACTTCTATTGTATTGTTTTTGAGGTCTCCTCACGATATTTTCTCTTTCAAACATCACTCCTTTGTCTTATCACACACTTGTAATACATAAATAATTGTTAAATAACTATAACTTAAACAACACTTAAATAACTGTTCAAGTGACAGGCTCAGTGCAGACCAGTCATTAGCTGTGAGGCTCCGGACTAGGCCGTGGCCCAGGAGGTCTGCCCACAAGAGCCCATTTCAGAGCCGGTGGATGCCGAGGGCTCGTCCAGACCTGGAGAAGAAGCTCTCCAGTCTGAACTGGCGCTTGGAGAGGATGCAGAGCACCCACTGCAGGGAACGAACTGGTTCAAGTGTGTGTTTTTGCATAGAAGCCTAGGTCTATATACTTTCTAAGGGAATTTAATGACTGCTGGTCATTCAGGAATTTAGATAACATTACATAAGACAGAAAAGCATTACAATGCAAGCAGAGTCTGTTTTAGAAAACTAGAACAGGGCTGGAGATTTAGCTCTGTTTCTGGCATCTGCCTGGCAAGTGCAAGGTCCCGAGTTCGATCCCCAGTACATATATCACAATACCAGGCGTGGTGGCTCAAACCTGTCATCAGCCCAGCACTCGGGAGGCAGAGGCAGGAGGATTGCTGAGTTTGAGACTTCATACATTTTAACAGAGGTTTTTATTCACACAACTACAGTGAATACAGTTTCTGTTTATCTTAATAGATTTCAAGAGGTGATTAAAATTGCACTTTTGAACACAAATAGTAAGTTTAACATAGTTAAGCAGTGAAATACGAACAGGGCAGAGTTTATCAAAGAACCACTTCCGGAGCTCATCTGCTCCTGAGATATCAAAGACACACTAAGCCTGACAAAGAACCATTTGTTCCTAGTGTTGCTTTCAAGCACACTGAACCCAGGGGAGGATTATTTTCTTAAGCATGACGGTGGAAGCCTCAGCCCAGTCACAGTTGCAAGTCTTGTTGGCCAAGTTACACACACAGGGCTTCTGAGTCGTGCTTATGGAAAGTCACTACCAGCATTTCTTTTCTTGCATGAGCATTTAGCAATCTATTCAAGGATTAAAACAAGGGGGATCGGATTACTGACCTATACTTTCGAAAGAAAATCGTCGCACTTTCTAGACTGAGCCTAGAACAACTGAAGGGGGAGAAGGAATGAAAAAGAAAGCTGCCTTTTATCAAACACCACTACGATTCAAAGCTCAAGTCCTCTGCAGGGCAGAGAGTCTCACTTTGCAGTGACGACCCTGGGCAGTGCGGGGCTTATGCCACTTGCCCCAAGGTCACAGATTTGGGTTCACACTCTGGGCTTTTCCAGCTAAAGGTCTGTATTTCCTCAAGTGCTAAGAAGTTGTAAAATGTTGTCATCAGTTCTCATACAAGGAAATGATACGTCTAACACGTTTTGGGAAGATTCTGTGTAGAATGTAAGTTGTTAGGAAATGCAGAAAGGTCGGGTGAGAGAATCTTATTAGCCTCAGAGAACCAGGGGTCTGGTTGTGGAATCGCCCGTGGCTCACATGGTATTCGTAACGCACAGGCTTTGAATTGTAGTATTTCCTGTGCATCATTTGAATCCACTATAAACACTGATTGTGTCTAGTGTAATTATAACTTGTTCATTTCGTAGTGTTTACTAATGGTTATCAACATTCTTTTTATGGACCTTAGGAGAGATATCTGCATTCATGGGTCAAGCCTATAGTTATGATATGTAAATATTTATAAAATCTATAGCTGTAGACTCGTACGGAAGTGAGCTGACCAGGCAAGCGGTACCTTTAAATTAATAACATCTGAATCAGATGTCTCTCCACTTAGTTTCTCTAGTTTACACTGTAGGTTTATTGATGTTAGAAAAACTTTGTTTTTTTTTTTGTTTGTTTGTTTGTTTTTTGAGACAGGGTCTCGCTTTGTAGTTCAGGCTGGCCCTGAGCTCACTATGTAGCCCAGGCAAGCCTCGATCTCAGCAATCCTCCTGTCTCTGCCTCCCGAGTGCTGGGATTACAGGCATGAGCCACCACGCCCGGCAGAAAAACTTTGTTTTTGAGAAATGTGTCAAAGCTATAATAGGATTTTCTTGAGGACTATTTATCCACATGAGATCTAAAAAGTTTTACTTAAACTGAGCGATTTAAAAACCAATCTGTCCTGCATTTGAACACAAATCCCTGTTTAAATTATGAACAATCGATAGAGGAGTCTCTACCATTAGAGCTCACACTTTGAAAACTGTTTGTAACATTCTTTTTTCCAGTCAAGCACTTCTAAAAGCCATGTGGTGTCCCTACGCAAAATGCTGTTCATACTGACCCCCCCCCCCCCGCCCTGCTCTTGTGCGGCTCTTGCGTATTTGCTCACTCTCCCCAAGGTACTGCACAGTTTCCTCCGGGACGTGAGTTTGTGTCTTTACCTTCTGTTCTGAAATTCATCAAAATCAAACGGTAACTGCAGCTCTCAAAGGTTTCCTCTCTGCAAACTGGCTGAGGCGTCTCATCCCCAGCAGGGGGCGTCACCACGGGCAGACGTCAAGCAGGTGAATCAGCGAGGCCAACCTACACCCTCCAACGGCACAAAGGCCTGTGTCTCCAGTTACCCAGCGCCGGCTCTGGGACGCTCACCCCTTCCTTCTCCGGCGAGATTTCGGGAACTGATGTCGTGCCTACCGAACAAGGTGCATTTGTCTTCCTCTTGCTCCAGATTCAAGGCCGCAGCCCTCTGCCTCTCTCTGCGGCCCCGGGCTGTGCGGGAAGATGACAGTATGGGCCTGCCGCCCGCACCCACTTGGCTGTTGTGAACCGGGCCGCTCTAAGCACAGCGTGCATTTCTCACCGTGATATGAGGTCTTACAGAGACAGCGAGTGCTTGATAAGCACCTACGAGGTTGTGTAAATGGCTGATGAGAGGAATGAAAAGCCAAGCTTCATGTATGGAAATTATTTGCTCTACCAATTAATTACATCATCTGGGAAGTGCTACTGTGTGTGTGCACACATGCAATCTGTGGCTCCTTGTTCATTTCTATTATGTTGGGTGCTAACTCTCCTATTCTTCCACAAAGACCATGTGCAGGTAGCTTTAAGCCACCTGTTTGTTTCTCCTTCTGACTGTTTCTGTTCTCTCTCACGGTCGCCCCTCATCTAGGGACTACATAGCGAGGAGAGAAAGCACCTGGCCTTGGAGCCATAGATTACAAAGTGGCGAAAAGGCCCGGGACTGTCACCTGGATCTCTCATACGAGGAAGCGTGAGTTTCATAGTGTGATGAAACACAAGGCCTTAGCAAAGCCATAGACCATTCTTCTGTATCTGCTGAAGTAAAAGGAGGAAGAAATTCAATTTTGCAAAACTGCAAAAGAAGGTCTGGAGGGTTAGCTCAGTGGTTCCAGTGCCTGCCTCACAAGTGCAAGGTCCTGAGTTCGATCCCCGGTAACCACATAGAATGCTGGGTGTGGAGACTCATGCCCACCAACAATCAACACCGCATACCACAGTGCCGGACGTGGTGGCTCATGCCTGTCATCCCAGCACTCGGGAGGCAGAGACAGGAGGATTGCTGAGTTCGCGGCGGCTTGCCTGGGCACCATAGTGAGCTCAGGCCCAGCCTGAACTACAAAGCGAGACCCTGTCTCAAAAAAAAAAAAAAAAAACAAAAAAAAAAAAAAACCCCAAAAACTGCAAGAGAAAATATGTGAATGAAGTCATTTTAAACAATTTAGTTGCCTATAAAGGCAATGATGATATTTCCTCATGGAAACCTTTGATTGAAAGCTGGCCAAAGGGAAAGAATAGGTATTTTTGAGGATGTGAAAAAATGAAAACCTTTGTACATTGCTGGGGACGTAGAATGACCCAGCCACTATGACAGTCTGCTACTTCCAGAAAACTAAAAATACAATTGTTGTGCAACTCAACAATTTTACACTATGTATCTATAGAAGTGGAAACCAGATGGTTATGTAAGTATTAGTACAGAAATGGTCAGTTGTACCCTCATGGGAGCAACCAAAACAGCTTATACATCTATCAGTAGGAAACGGATAAACACTTTGCAATATACACATGCAAGAAACATCGTTTAGTAATAAAAAAGAAACGATGGATGTGTGATATAACATGGATGAACTTCAAAAGCATTATGCTAAGTGTAACAAGTCAGACATGAAAAACCACAGATTGTATAACCCGACTTTCATGAAATATTCAGAACAGTTAAACACACGGACTCAGGAAGCAGAGTGCTGGTTCCCAGGGTCAGAAGAGAGATGTAAACCAGAAGTAAATGTTTAATGATGTGCTTTTCTTTTGAGCTGACAAAGTTAGCCTACAACTGGAAATAAACTGGGGTTCTACAACACTGTGAATATGTGAAATATTACCGAATCGCTTGTTTAAAATTATTAATTATATGTGAGGAAAATTTCACTTCAATAAAAAAGAGTGAAATGTCTTTTTTTTTTTTTTTTTGAGAAAGGGTCTCGCTTTGTAGTTCAGGCTGGCCCTGAGCTCACTATGTAGCCCAGGCAAACCTCAAACTCAGCAATCCTCCTATCTCTGCCTCCCGACTGCCGAGATTTCAGGCGTGAGCCACTACGCCCGGCACTGTGGTATGTGGTACTGATTGCTGGTGGGCGTGAGTCACTATGCCCAGAATTGTATGTAGTTACCAGGGATTGAACTCAGGACCTTGCACTAGCGAGGCAGGTGCTGGAACCACTGAGCTAAAAACCTCTGGCCCTGAAATGTCTTTTTTTTTTTTTGAGACGGGTTCTCGCTTTGTAGTTGAGGCTGGCTCTGAGCTCACTATATAGCCTAGGCAAGCTTCGAACTCAGCAATCCTCCTGTCTCTGCCTCCGGAGTGCTGGGATTACAGGCGTGAGCCACCACACCCGGCACTGTGGTATGTGGTATTGATTGTTGGTAGGGGTGAGTCTCCACGCTCAGCATTGCATGTGGTTACCGGGGATTGAACTCAGGTCCTTGCACTTGTGAGGCAGGTGCCAGAACCACTGAGCTAAACCTCTGACCCTGAAATGTCTTATTTTTGATAACAAAAACATAGGTAAAATTTTATTTGACAGTGCATAGAAATAAATTTTCACAAAATTTTATTATTCAATTCTTATTTGAATAAATACATGAAAGTAGATTAAATGTCATCACCTGATATTAAATGTCATCACCTGAAATTTTATTTTTCAGTCATCCACTTAATGTTACGCTGAGTATTCTACATTCTTGTAATATCATAGCACTTCAATTCTAAGTGAAAATTTATGTGGAAATTTTCTTCTTTAAACTTATTTAAAATTTTTCCTTTAAAATAAATATTTTATTCACTTAATGCATAAGAATAGTCTCATATTTATTTAAAACCCCTTTCACGTAGTCATGGACTTTATTGAGAAGTGTCAAAGAATAACTTACCTTAAAAATGAGTGACATTGAACTAGACTCTGGTTTCTCCCTCCTCTCTCTTTTTAAAAACTTCTTTGTTATTTAAAAGCGACTAGATTTGATATATGATAATATTTTGCAAATGATTGTTACACAAATCTAAATATTTATCAATATACAATATACTTGAACATAACTATATGGGATATTTTCCAAATGCTCCATTTTTTTTTCTACCCTTAGAAGCCCAGTCGTTTTAAAATCTACGTTAGAGCGGAATCTTGTTTTAAAATTTAATCTCATGTGGAAGCTCAATTGATAAAGCCTAAAAATAGAGCTATTCTAGCAGAAGCTGCCTGCAATCTGACCTTCTGCAGCGACCCCTGACCTTGGAGCACAGTGTGCAAACCATTAGGTCAGGCACTTCCATGGATTTAATGACATTTCGTGTTGTTCTCCTTTCTTCATCATTAGTTGAGCCCGATACTACAAGAAAAGAGCACATTGCTTATTTTCAGTGCGACACGAACCCAAGGATAAGTCTAGAATACATTTGGTAGATTACTTCTAGGGAAGTAAATTATATTTTAGTGGGTTGAAAAACCTAATGAATTTCAGAAGAAGAAAAAAAAAATCTAAGTCTCATTCAATTCCTCCTGCCGGTTCGGGGCGTCTTGGGAGTCTGGGCATTCTAAGGGGTGGTTCCACTGCCAGCAGAGCAGGCCAGGGCCCACTCCTGATCCCTCTCTGTATTTCTTCGGCCTCCTTTACTAGTAACATCATACATCATCTGCCAGCCATCGCTTCCTCTAAGCACACATGACTTCATAACTCATTTTGGGGAAACGACCAGACACGACAGAAGTGGTCGCAGCAGGGAAAGGCAGAGGCCGCGCCCGCTGGTTGAGTTGCAGCCACCAGGAGAAACTGCTTCCAGCGGGACGTGTTTCGTGGGACGGACAAGGACCCATACTCCGGGCGTGTCCCGCATCCAAAAGCCACGTCATGCTGATTTCTTCCTCAGACGTTTATTTTATTTATTATTTATTTTTGCAAGCAACGGAGACAGTCATTCTTTCCACAGCTCAGCTCAGGAACTCTGACCTTGGCAGGTAGGCTTTGGACAGCCTCACTTCTCCGAACAAGCCAACCATAGGATTAATGCTTTGGCCTGTGTTGGGCATAATCAATATTACAGTCCTCTGCAGAGATCATGAATTATATACCACAGCCTCAAGGGAAGGGCGTTAATTTTTGTTGTGAGCTAATTTTTCATGTTTTTTATGCTTGGCAGATGTTCAAAACTGTTTTTCCTTCTTTGGAGCACTTCTGTGGGACTTGTAAAATGTGCATTTCATTCACCTGGGTATCTTAGCTTAAAAACAACAGAGATTTGTTTTTCAAAATTTTAGAAGCTTGGAAATCTAGGATCATAGCTGGATCATGTATCTGCACATTATGTAAGTTCTGAGTGCAATTGATAATTTGTTTTGTCCTTCACAAATTGATAATTTATAAGAAAAGGAACTGTAAGTGGATGTTTTTAAGCATCAGATGGCATTCAAGGTTTTTGGAAGATTATAATCTGAGAAATGCAATTGGATATTTATATGATCTATTCTTCAGTTTATTAACATTTGAGGAGTTTTAAATTATAACTAATTTTTAAAAAATCAGCGTGAGAGCTTCTTTTGGTAATATTCTGCACAAATATATTGTTCTCAACATAGAAACAATTATGTACTGATAGTTTCTTGGCTTTTCCCTAGAGAACTACTCAATGAGTAGCTAAAGATCGATGATAGCTTTCCATAGTATACGAGTGGATTTCCTTGAATACTTTTAAACGTGCTGACTTTCTCTAAGTGTCTATTCATTTAGTGTCTCTTTGTTCATGATGAATCAAACAAGAACAAATTAAATAACATTTTTGTTCCCTAGGTAACTAGAAACACTTTTGCTTGGTGAAGTCCCTCTCAAGAGAGGGGCTCGAGAGAGAACAGAAGAGGGAAGAAGCCAGGATAGAGGCAGAAGGTTCAGAAGCATGATCAGATGACATTTCCTTGTGTGTCACACCCCTCAGGTCGCGAATTCAGAAATTAAGTTCAGCTTGGATTAGACCGGTGATAGAAGAGAAATGCTTTGGATGATTGTATCTGTCGCCAAGACTCACACCATATCATCGTGGTACCGTGACCCTACTTTCCTAACATATGTTAAGCGTGAGTTTGTCCATGAGATTTTGTTATAGTAAAGTGGACAAATTCCATGTTACAAAACAATAAAAATTACTATTGTAATTCAAAATCAAAGATTTTATAAATATTTTTGGTGTTTTGAATTACATGGAAATTCATATAATTGTTGATACTGATTACTTTTGATTCCAAGAAGAATGAAATATGTACTGGATTTGCACCATAGTGTAAACCTAAGCTGATTTTAATTCCAGATAATAATTTCATACACCTTCATTTTATATTTCTTGCAATGTTCAGTTTTTGCCCCAAACAGACTTATTATGAGTTAAAGACACACTTAAATTTCAGAAGTAGAAGGAAAATGCAGTGTGAATCCATTTTCTTTTAACATTTTAACTTTCTCTCCATATATATGTATATATATAGATGTATAATATCTTACCAAAAATACAGTATCCTTTAATAAAATTTTATCATTTCTCATCCTATTTCCTCTCTCGTTTTCCTTCTCTCTCCTTCTGTCTCTCTTTGATAAATTACTAATCCACAGCCCCAGTGAGTCAGTCTAACTCCAGAGCTATTTTACGAAAAGTCCTAATTGCATTCATTGATAGTTGGGTTAGTTTAATATGCTTATTCTTTCAAGACTTCTTTACTCAGAATATCTCCTTTTAATGGCTTTAACCATTTTGTAGAATATCTGAGAAGATCATATCTGACTGTCCCTTTAAGTGACACACTAAATCAGCAAAGTGGCCATTCCTGTGGGTTAAATCTGAAATCTGTGCACACTCACAGAGATCAAATCTGTGACTGACTGTACCATCGCTTCATAATAGTTTGTGAATTTCTAATAGAGCACTTGAAAATTCTAATTTTAAAAAGGTGAATCAGGAAATTTAATGAAATATTTAACTAATTCTAAACAAATAATTTTCATCAGTATGAAAAGATTTTCTTAATTTTCACGAACTTTTAATGAAGCAGAATAAGAGATAGTTTGAATTTGTACATGCTCTATGCCATATTCACATTTATGGTTAACACATTGCATGAAGAATCTACAAATACTGCAGTGAAACCATTTCCAGGACGCAAGTAAACAGGCAAAAAGTGAATTTAAATATTTCCTAAATTAAATAGGGAAGAAAGCTGTTTTTATTTTTCATTCTGGCAGTGCTTTTTAAATTTTTTTTTAAATATTTTGAGACAGGGTCTCGCTTTGTAGTTCAGGCTGGCCCTGAGCTCACTATGTAGCCCAGGCAAGCCTCGAGCTCAGCAATCCTCCTGTCTCTGCCTCTCGAGTGCTGGGATGACAGGCGTGAGCCACCACGCCCGGCCTTGGCAGTGCTTTTGAATACTATCTTGTGGTTATACCTTCGTATATCCCAGGTTTCCCCTTCATATATCCCTGTATGTATATCCCATACAGCAGCTGTGTGTCAGTATCACATAAAGGAAATATCAAATCTAAATTAAACCGATGATTTCCCACTGCATTTTTGTCCCCATCTCCTCATTTCCTGTGGCAGCTTAGCCTTAGTTTGTATTGCCTCAGGCGAAAGACACATCTCATGCTACAGGATTGTACCAGAACGTTCAAGACTATCTTCTATCTGTTTTTCCTTCCAGTTTTTCACTTTATAGATGGTGCCTGTACCAGCCGGTGCCAGTGACTTGGTATCCCTTGGCCCCTTCGTGTGTGTAGCTGTCTAACTTCCTGGTTCTGGGCATCTTGCTCTTCCTTTGCTTTGCCACAACTCAAGTCTATTTTGAGCCTGCAATTCTTCTCCTTTCCTGTTCATCCTCCTTTATTCTTTCAAGGACAATTGTGCTAACTGCCATTTACGAGCATTTGCCAAATACTGATCATTGTGTTTAATGTTTTATATTCATTACCACGTTCAATCGACATGATGATCTTAAATAAGAACAAATTAAGAAAATAAGGCAAATAAAAATCAATTGGCAGATGACTGGAGTCTCAGCTCGGTTAATGCGCGCACACACGCACACACACACACACACACACGCACATGCAGTGGCGCCACTGTCCAGCCCACCTTCACGTCATACTTTGAGGTTTGACCACCTGACAGCTGATTGTAGATCTCATTAATAAGAAAGACTTGATTGTTTCGGCACCTAGTTCTGTGGTTAGCATCGGTGAGAAAATGATTTTGGGTAAATAAATCAGAATTTTTAACAATGTGCAAATGATTAAACTGCAGTTTACCTATAATTCCTGTAGCATTCCGTTTGGTGTGAACTCAGTTCAATAGACTGAATTTTTTATCATGAGTAGACAAAAGAACAGAGCAAACCTCATTTACGTAAAAAAGTAATTTTGTAGACATTGGTGTTTCACAGCTCCCCTCCCCCTACATATTTCTCTCTGAAGACTTGCTAGCTGCTTGCCCTGGTCACATGATTTATCCGTGTACACCTAAACCATATGTTCTTATAAACATTCTCACATTTCTTTTTCAAGCCAAGAATTCAGGAAAAACACTAAATGTGTGCCTCGTAGATGAGATCTTGTCAATACTATAAGCACGATGAAGACCAATGCTAAGTCCTTGAGAAATATCTCTAGTAAATATAACCAGTAAGAGAATATTGCTGTTACAGAAAGATTGATTACGTGACCCTTCTTCTTTGGCAGTAGCTGTGCCTGAATGTAAATACTGAGCAGGAGTGTTTCTTCACGATGGAAGGCAATATATAGAGGGAATCAGAAATTTTTTCTTTCAGAAATGTTAGTCCTTTGCAACAAAGGTTGATTATTTAAAGAGGGCTATAAATTACCCTTTATTCAAATGTCTATAATTTTAATCATGTTATTTTCATTGCAATAGGTTGTAAATTTGCAATAAAATAACAAGGGAGGCTGTACCAGATGTGCCGTGAGCACGTGACTTCCTCTGACAGCCTAGCATTCATCTCGCCTAATCTCCATCGACTCGAACGTCCTGATTTTAAATACTGTGGACTCTATACACTCAAAAGGCTTCTGATACCTAGGGAAGAGGCCTGCTTTTCTTCTTTTCCTTTTCTTTATAGAGGTTAATTTACCCCAGACTTTCCTTTGGCTCTGATTATACGTTATTTTATTTAGTTGTGTATCAATTCATATTAGGTGATTTTAAAAGTGGGTTTTTCCTATGTAGCCAATCTGATGTTTTGTGTCATGTTTTTTTCTGTCTTGTGACAAATATTTTATCTAAGTAAAGTGCCGTCTTTGCTTAAACTAGAATTGATTTTGAAGACACATTTGTAAATATTTGTTAATTTTTTCTTTGAGACACGTTACCCAGATGGTAGGTTAATTTAACTCGTTTAGATAACCAAAGAAGCCTATGGAACAGCACATTTATAGTAATACTTGCAAGAAACTCTAATTTAGGCCTATGCATTACCTCCCAGTGGAAAGCAATTGCACTGTTACTATAGTAGTTTGTAGACTGCATTCTGGATTCTTACTGGGACTTAAGAAAACGGAAAGAAAAATAAAAGCGAAAAAAGGCACAGCAGGATTATCTTACTTGTACATTATGTAAGTGGTGATTTTATGAAAATGTGCGCAATGAAAGGAGAGTGGGAAGGAGAAAATAGGACGGGAAAGCAACGACGGAGAGAGTGGAGAGTGAGGAAGAAACAGAAGCGTCAGAGGACCGCAGCGGCCTCGGCCCCGCCCTGCAGACCAGGCGGTGCCCGCCCCGGAGCCCGGCACGCGGCTGCTGGCAGGCAGCCAGGGGCACAGTGGGGGGCGTGGCGGAAACGAGCCAAGCCCCTGCCGGGGCGGGGCCTGGGAGAAGCAGCTGGGCCTCGCCGGCTCCCAGCAACCTCCGCGGCTGCGGGCGAAGGTAACAGCTTGAGCCCCAAACACAGGCTGCTGCGGGCGGCCGGACGCGCGGGGGCGCCCTGCCCCGCCCCTCCCCCCGAGAAGACTGACAGATGCAACAGCCCGTCCTCCGGACCCCGGGCACCGTACGGCTGGCCCGGGTGACACCGTGAAACATGTTAGGAGGGAAAAACGAGAATAGGCCTCTCTCATCCACTCACTGAATACAAACCTTCTCCCAGGTTCCGCTAGTGATTTGTTTCCTTATTTGTACATTTGCTTATGAGTTTTCCGACTTGCTCCAAAACACTGTAGGCTGAAATCAATTGCACTTTAGGTACAAATTTGTTTTCTTTCTTTTTTTTTTTAATAGCGCTTTTGTTTTGTTTTGTTTTGTTTTTACAGTAATACATATTGTTGCAGGGTGTTTTCTGATCAATATGTACACAACATACTTTTGTGTTCCACACACAATGCAGATTTTTTAAAAAAGCACTTCTAAGCAATCATGCGCGTTTTCCTCACTTTCAGAATGCAGAGCACACAGAAAAGGCCTAAAAACATTCTTTAACTTTCTACGTTCATGGGGCGGTGATGGGAGCAGCCCGGCCAGGCCGCGAGCGGAGCCTGAGCTGGGGGGGGCGAGGCCGGCTCGGCGCTGGGGCCTTGGGCTCCGCGTCAGGGGTGCCGCCCGCGATGCCCAGAGTGGGCTCCCTGCGCGGATGACCCATTCTAGCAACACAACATTTATAGGGACGGCAAGTTTTCTCAAGCCCGGAGAAAAACGAGAACGCGTGGCTAAAAATAAAACGGGAAAGTGAGGCGGTAGGCCTTGCCCGCTGTCTGCCTCGCCTGCGACGTGAGCAGTGAGTCACCCCGAGAAGGGCAGTGCCATGAAGCGCAGAGGCCAGCGGACGTTTTCGTGCTTCCGGACAAGCTCGCCGGTCTGCCCGGCGGCAGCTCTGGAGCAGACAGACAGATTTTTACCAGGATAAATTCGTGTGGTCTGCGGCCGCCCCTGGTTCTCACGCTGACCACTTTGAGGACCCCTCTCTCCGTCTCCTTTTTATTCCCCTCCTTTTCACGTTCCTACTGACTCTCCTTCCCCTCCTCTGCTCTCTCTGTATTTGAGTTCTGCTGTTTCTTCTCCTCCCCCTTCTTCTTCCTCCTCTTGCCTGTCACGAATTTCTGGCAGAAAAACCACCAAAGAGGACAGTAAGGAAAAAAAAACCCTAGAGTTTTCTTGCTGTAGTTTACATTGTTTTGTTTTCACAAATGAGGAAAAGAATGACACTTTAAATTGTAGTACTACAAAGATCAGTAGGTTGGGGTGATGTATACTTCAGGAAAAGGTTGGGCCCATTAGCAGGATGGAATGTAGTTTCCTCCTGTGGTCATTTAGAAGGCCGTTTGCCCATCGGTGTGATGAAAATAGATCTTGTTGGCAGACGAGCACCACTACGGGCCCGGCTAGGGTAGGGAGCGGGCATGTGTTAAGAAAGGAGGATACCAGGCCGGAGATTTGGCCCAGTGGTTCCGGTGCCTGCCTTGCAAGCGCAAGGTCCCTGGTTCAATCCCCGGTAACCACATACAATGCTGGACGTGGTGACTCACGCCTACTGGCAATCAGTACCTCACACCACAGATGCTGGGCTTGGTGGCTCAAGCCCGTAATCCCAGCACTCGGGAGGCAGAGACAGGAGGATTGCTGAGTTCGAGGCTTGCCTGGGCTACATAGTGAGCCCAGACACAGCCTGAACTACAAAGTGAGGCCCTGTCTCAAAAAAAAAAAAAAAAAAAAAAAAAAAAAAAAAAAAGAAAGAAAGAAAGAAAGAGAGAGAAAGAAAGAAAGAAAGAAAGAAAGAGAAAGAAAGAAAGAAAGGGTATCTTCAGAAAAATTGATCTCATTGTTATAGGCCTTATAATCTCTATTCAGCTAAGATAACAGAATTAAGTACAGAAACTATATTTCCTCCCTCCACAGACTAAGAACTCAATAATTGTTTGGGGATTGGTTAAACATTAAAAGATGTATCTTTGATGGAGTATTATGAATTTTAATAGGAAGTCTTTAAAGTTTCATACATTTCTAAACGTTTAGTCACAGATTTCTAAAATTTTACTTGTGAGTTGATGATATTTACTTCATGCCATGTACTTGGCATCTTCTGTGCCTTTGTTCACCCCAATGCGCCCCCCCCACCGTTTTGAGTACCATGAGAGTAGATGTCGGGTACGTTTATTGACGCGGACCTGTGGAACCCTAAGATACTCACAATATGGGCCTTTTAGGCTACTGATTCTTTGGGACCAGACTATGGAATTGGTTTTTAGATACTAATATTTCTCTAATAACATCTGAAGTATGTCTTAAATTTGAAAGGCTATGCTCTTTCAGGATGCTCGGGGGAACATTTAGTGCACAGAGATCTGTTCATGATGATTTCTTTTTTCTTCTCCAGAACAGATGTTCTGCTGCAAGTGTACTACATAGGGGAGGAAACAAACCCAGTTATGCAGACATTCGGTGATGACTCTTGGCTATTTCTTCTTCTCATTGCATCAGACAGAATACTTAGTTTGCTGTTCATACAGCTCTGTGACAGGGTAGGACTCACCGATGATTGGTCCGTATGCTGACCATTTATAGGAATTGGGGTTTATGATACAAAATCACGATTTGAAGGATTTAATTGCAAGACTCAGAAGGGCTACGGAAGTCACATTTCAAAGACACGCAGTCTCTGGAGAGTCTTTGAATTTCATCTGCAGAATAATTTCCACACTATTTAGCTGTCCCCTCAGCAGGAATAAAGAGTTATAATTATGCTCATTAAATAGCAAAACTACAATGGAGAGGCCAGGATTAGAGAACAGTTAGGGATGGCAAGATGTGGAAAGCATTTTTGTAGGACATCCTCTGTTACAGCAATATTCTACTAAAAATTATAAAAATGAGTGTGTGTTAATATAGCCAAGGGATCAGTATAAGAAAGGTACCTGTGTTGACACGTATTAGTGTACAAATAGCAGCTAAGTGCTTTAGTTTAAATTTACTATTTTTATCGTAAGTTAAATATCTAGTCATATTCAGAAATGGCAAAATAATAGGAATAAATATATTTTTTTCTACATATGCTTTTCGGGAAACTATCATCCTTAACCCATGGATTTTGTATAATGAAGAAATACAGCAGTGATGCTCTTTAAATTTTATGAATAATTAAATTCTTTGATCTTGATGATAGTGACTAGAATGATAAATCAGGGGAACTAAATT
The DNA here is from genome assembly GCA_004025085.1 of Thryonomys swinderianus. Taxonomy (NCBI): domain Eukaryota; kingdom Metazoa; phylum Chordata; class Mammalia; order Rodentia; family Thryonomyidae; genus Thryonomys; species Thryonomys swinderianus. Next base: position 26,324 of record PVIC010013685.1, read on the forward strand.
ACTAAAATGAACACTGAACACTGGTTGCTTGCACGCTGGCATGAGTCTCCTTGTCTACTAGTTGTGAAGTCAGCAGAGCCGGGCAGTATTTAAAAGACATCTTCTCACTGTGGTTGTATCATATCCGCATCGAGGAGATTCTTTTTATTACTTTTACTCATAAATTATTTAATGAGTTGTCAAAGTCCACGCTTTAATGGAATCATTTTCCAGAAACCAAAGGTCTCAGTTCAGCTACCATTAAAACATAATACTAACTGAAAATACTATTTCACTGATGAGTGAATTTCATATAAGTATTAATTTGAATCCACAAGAAAAGAAAATTGAAGTATTTGCCTCTAAATAATGCATTGAAAAAGTACCAAATACTGAATTACGCTATGTGACATTTTCAGTGTTATTTTTACAGGGTTTCACACAGGAATCTACCTGACTCTAACTAAATAAAGAACCACACTATAAACAGGATGTAGTGAAGACTGATATTTAAAAGCTATAAAAGGAAGACTGTTAAAGCACATTCTAATATTACTACGTCAAACACTATGTTCTATGTACTGTGGAGTCCTGTTTGCATCCCTGGACCCGAACCCCCAAAGTCTTGGGATTTAGAGAACAGGCCTGAGGGGGCCACTAGGTTGGCACGGGGTGCCAAGCAGGGCGCAGAGACACACCCCCTGCAAGAACAGGAAGAGACCGGAGCGCTCCTTCCTGCCCGGGCCTCTCCCCGCGAAGACGCGCGCGGCCCGAGCCAGCCAGCAGCTCCCTCCGCGGCTTCGGGCCTGCAGAGCTGGGGTTCTCGGCGGCTGCTCCGAGCCCCGCTTCGAGGCTGTTTTCCTTCAGTAGAAGAAATGAAACCCTTCGCTTTCCCGGAACATGCTTTTCTGAAAGCCCGGGCTTTGACACCTCATGAAGCAATTCATGAATAAAAGTAATAAAAGCACTCTTCGATTTCGACTTTTTCCAGAGTTCTGGGTTGCTGCATTAGGATGTCGGCCCAGAGCTAGGATTACTGTGTTGCTGTTTTCTCCAAACGCAAACGCGGCGGCGCTCCCTGAGGATTCTCGCCGAGCTGCGGCCGGACGCTGTGCAGAAGCCGCGGGCAGCGAACGTCTCTGCGCTGCAGCGAAGGCCAACAAAATCGTGCGCTGCAACGGCCGGCCTGCGTTTTCTTCCATGTGTCGCCCGCATCCCACGTAGTTGGGGTTAACGGCAGAGAGTCACGGACTTGGCTACATTCCGAATTCCCTTCGAAGCGCACAGGTTAAGACTCACTAGCCGGCGCTGTGAAGTGGGGACACCAGCCCTAGCGAGTGTTCGTGTTCCCTAAGTGCATGATGAAAATCTTAAGTTACCTGTATGTGCACATCACCCGCCAAAAAGTGGGCATCATGAAAAGAAAAACTTCTGCAAATATTTCAATATTAAATGTATTGAGACATCATGAAATTAAGGCAAGTTACCTTTGGCCCCTACAATTACAGGATGTGCTTAAAGTGGTGACCGTGAGCTCTCAAACATTTACTAGTATGGCGAGCTGCTCAAGTATGGATACATTTTTAGGTGGACTATATATAAAATTTAAGTGAATACATATATAGATAAATAGTATCTAAACCTAAACCATTGCTTTTATAGTTATGTATAATTATAAAATAGGAAAATATGTAAATATGTTCATATGCTGTGTAAAATTGTGCTTTATATGATGTATAAGATATAAATGATTATATAGAATTTAATTTAATATTTGCAAGTTAGTCATTTGAGTTAGCAAAATTATATTTTCAGACAAGGGAACTACCTAGAAAATCTTTAAAATGAAGCAAATCAAAATTAAATTAAGCAGATCAACTTACTTGAAGTATTTCTTAATGCCTAAATAACATTAGCTTGTTCTTATAAAATAAGAGTTTTAACTGGTAAAATATGCTAAGAAAGAACAGATTTAAGTATAACCAGCTTTGAGCATGAATGAAGTCTTGACTCCTGGATAGATATGAAAGAAGGTGACAGTTTGGTCAAAGGTGCAGAAAAAATGGGGAGGATAGTTATTTAGGATGAATTTTTCCCATCCTTCCAAGCTTCCCTTCAAAAACAAATGCCATCAGGACTCTGGGTAGTTTATTTCAATTTCAGCATTTGTTTCAGTTATTTATTTGATATACATTATTATATTGTGTTTTATCTAATTTATCATGCATATCACAACGTTGGCATTTATTCAGAATTGATGAATGAATAGTTAAGATCTCTTTAGTGTTTAGGGTCTTGACATCCTTTGGTGACTGGTCAGGCAGGAAGATCTAGTGAGAAAGAAAGCTCTGAGACTGAGGCCACAAGATACGGTTATAGCCAAGATATTTGGCTGTCTCCATAGAAGAAATCAAGAAAGGTCCCAGTTTGTATTTTTCTATGCCTGGATAAATGTGCATGACACATAAAAATGACCATTAAATTGTACACTTACATTAAATTAGACAGGGGTTTAAAAGACAGCCAAGCAAGTTCATAGCAGCTTCACAGTTGCTATTATGCCTGTTGACTTTTGTGGGCCATTTTTTTTTATGTAACCGTATATTCTACATGAACACAGAAAAATAAAGAATTATATGTATTAATGATTATTTTCTAATTACAGAAAGAATGCTTAAGCATATTTCACATTTCTAACTTGTTGGTCTTAGTTTTGACTACAAATGAAAATTCTAACATACAAAATTGACCACATCAATGATAGTATAAAAGTAGTTTTGAAAAGCACTTAATGTATGACAGGTATTGTGAATTAGGAAGAAAATATTCAAAGTGAAAGGTAGCTGGGTGTGGACAGGGCAAAGCAAAGAAGGAAAGATGATAAAAAGGAAATAAAACAGAAACAAAGCTTATGTATATGGGGTTGGAGGTCCGAAGAGAAGGCAGGACAACGGGAACAAATAAGAATCAAGACACATTATGTACAAATTAGGTACAAAATTGCCACTGAGGAATGTGATCACCATGTATTCCTTAACTGTACCAATAAACTCAATTTATTATAAAAATTAAAATAAAAATCACATAATGGTCTTTGAGTAATTTAGTTGAGTTTATTAATCAAGGAAATAGTTGTTATGTATTTATATATATGTAGTACAACAAAAGTGTTTTACTGGAAAGATTACAGTGACTAACAATATTGTATAAATGGCATTTTATAGTATCATTTTACACTGGAATGACTTAAAGAGAAGGAACAAAACTAAAAATACTTAACTCACCAAAAGCACTTTGCTTCGTATGCCTCTAAATTTCTTTAGGACCAAGAACTCCCTCATATACAGGCTAAAAGTTACGCAAACAAGTTTATGAAATAAACATACATAAAGCTTTACTCAAAATTTTAAAAAAATGTTGGCTTTCACTTAGTGTAGAAAACCCAAAAAACAGCAACTGTGTATGCAAAGATAAATACAAACACTGGCTGTTGTCAGTAAAGGTGAGACTCTGTCTTTCATGCTGTCTTAGGTACGATACAGCAGGTAACCACTAAATGTAGTCACAGGGGGGAACTTGGCTGGAATCGTTCCTTTTACAAGTCGCAACCACACTTCCTGCCCATAATTTAGTTCTAGTAAGGCATCCCCAGTCAGAACTCTGTCGCAGTTCACTTCACTGTTAATATTCTCAGACTCAAAGGCAAGTTTGTCCACTCTGTCAACCACTAAAAATCCAGAGATGTGAGCACTGAACGACTCGATTGTGTATTTGAAAACATACACTCCAAGATAAGGAATTTGGAATTTTCCAGTCCTTGGGTTATAAGAAGCTCCATAATTGACCTCCAGATTATTAAAAAGGATGGGGCCAGGTGTGGTCATTCCGTATGTATGAGATGCAAAAAACGCCACCATGGGTGCATATCTGTAAGATCCTTTGGAAAAATCTGTTAGTGGAAAAAAATATCAGGAGTTAATTTTCATGATTCAACTTTGCTTTTTTCTTAATGTTATTATTAGAGTTACAAAATAGATTTAGCAAGAGCAAAAAAGGTCCTCCAATTATTTAACAGTAGCAAATGCATATGGGTGCTTTCCTCTTCTTGCTAAATCATTTAACATCACGCAGTTTCTCAGAGCCTCAGTTTCTTCATTTAGATCAGGATATGAGGAAAATTACACTTGATATTTCCCTCACAGAACTGTCACAGAGATTAATCTGCATGTGGCTTTGATCTCCCCAGAAACAAAGGAACCCAAAGCACTCTGCAATTGCTGTGTTGGCCGGGATGTTTTAAAGCCCTCACAGGAACTGAAACTGACAGGACGTGGAAACAGCTTTTCCAGCACCTTGTCAAATGGTATCTACAAGGTAAAGGGAAACTAAATGAAGTCATACTCGCTAGAGAGAAGTAGACACAAGCAATATTTTGTGTAATTAATGCCAAAGGTACTTACAAAGGCTGAGAGTTAAAAATAGACCAAAGACTTACTCATCAGGATAGGTTTAAGTAAAGCCCCACTTGAAATATGCTTTTGCAGTCAGTAGTGATAGTATGTATTAAAGGCTGCACATATTTTCTTGGACAAAAAGCAGAGATGCTGCATTCTTAAAGTACCTGAGAAGCAACCAACATTTATCACACTAAATGAACAAAACAGAGGTGTCTTTGTTTGACATGTTTGCTCGCTTCCTGGTGATCTTGGGAATCAAAATGGCATGGTTAGGTTAACCTCCACACAATACGCTGCTAAGCAGGGCTCGGGCCTATTTCAGTGAGCATATCTGACATGAATCAGAGGTGTATTTCTTAAGCAGTCTCTTGGAAGAGGAAGTTTACATGAGTCACATCTGAGTTTTAAAATATGCACAAGGGAAAAATGAGGAGGGCAGGGTTTTCAATAAATAGCCTGCAGAACGTCAACATTAAAAATGTCAGCAAGTACCGGCGTCAATAAATTTTCCATACAAAAAGGGATTGCCACTTGTAAATCAGGCATATTGTTCAAGAGGTTTCAGAAGCGGAAGAAGTTAGCCCCCGTGTGGGCCCAGTAAGTTGGCTTCAATAGCAACTCTGAATATTTTCCAAACACGGTTCTGGACACGACGCTGACCAAACCCAGAAGGCAGACTTTACCTGGAGCAGGAGCAGTTTCTTCCACCAGCTTGATGGTGCAGTTTCTGCCGGAGAAAGGGTGGCGGCACGCACAGGTGAAGCTGGTCCTCCCGGTGATGCAGGTGCCCCCGTTCCGGCACGGGGAGCGGCGGCAGGCCGAATACTCCTCGGCTGCGGGGAAGCACACGCGAGAGCAGCGAAAGTGACCTAGTGACCGGCTCATCTCAAGCCACAGACTGCAGCAGAACAGGTGAAATACTGAATTTGAAATTTTTTAAAAAATGGGTTCAAAGGCCTAAATGGCCCATCAGTGTGGCCGTGGGATTTCATGCAAACGCTTTAGCTCTGATGTCCCTCTCTCCTTCTGTGAACTGAGGCCAGTTCTGTGACTTACTGCATTTATTTTCATGAAAATGTCAAGATTTTGTTCAACTGTAGAACAGAATATAATTATCTAGATACAGAATAATGTATATTTGGAACTAGTATGTGGTAAAAGTGTTTAAAATCACTGGAGAGGGAGAATGTCATTTCAGTGGATAATACTAAGCAGATACCTCTAAAATATATTAGCATTATGTACTATTAGGAATGCATTCAATTGCCTTTGAAATGCAAATAACAGAAGCATTTTTGTAGAGCCTTACAAATTTAGAAAACTCAAAGCAAACAAAAGAAGAAAAAAAACATAAGAGAAAAATTTTCTCATTTTTGATTGGTTAAGATTTAAGACTCATTTTCAATAAAATCTTCAAAATCATGAGCTCAGTGAAAAGTAACAAATTAAGAGGAAAATATCCTTACCAAGTAATCTAATGACAAGAGTCTATATCATATGAAAATCTCTGATTAATCCAAATGAAAAAGAATACTATTTCTTAAAAAGAAAAATGGTCAAATGGTATAAGAGGGCAAATCATTGAACAGTAAGCAGAAAAACTTACTAAAAATTGTAAAGCATACTCAAGGTTATCCCTAAATACATAAGTAAATATAACTGCAATTAGCATTATTTGTATGTCAGGTAACAATATTTGAAAAGAAAATAGACATAATGATGTGAGGAAAAATGTTACTTACATAAATTTGATTGTATTTGTTAGTGCCAAAAAGGTTCACTTACACTGAGACAGAAATTTCTACTGGGAAAATATGTATACACCAGACTGAAAGTAGCCAAAAGATATTGGGTTTGTCTCCAAGTACCCAGAGGTCATTCTTCAGAAATATTCTTCATGGAATCATTTGTGGTAATTGAAAGTTTAAAGACCCATAAATGATTATTGATTCACAACTTTTTGAATAAATTATAACATTTCCAGAAAGAAACAGAAGACATCCGTTAAAGGATGAAGTAAAGATCCAACACTTCCGCTTTACAATGTCAGCAGATGACAGTTTACACATTACGTATAGAAAATTTCATTTATTTATAAACCTTCAAATTATAAATGTGGGTATGAACAAAATGCATACCTATGTAAAAGTTGAGAAAATTCTAGGAGAATCATAGCCTATCTGCCAGGAAACTAACAGGCTGGTCATATCTTATGGCACTTGTGTGTTATTTATAATTCACTTATTTATAGTTATTCACTTATCTAATTATATGATAGTTGATGATTTTTAAATTTGAGATTAGTTGATTTGTTTTCTTTTTTCCCCAGAGTGAGATTCATAAACATTTTGTATTTAATCTGTTTCATTACTGCCTGTTAGAAATTCACATAAAATATAATCAAACTATGTTTGTATTATTAAGATTTTTTTGGAAAAAAATACAGTAATACATAACTTATGTAATTCAAAAATAGCATGACACATTCTATATAATATCTTATAGGGGGCTGGGATTTAGTGGTTCTGGTATTTGCCTCCTAAGTACAAGGTCCCATGTTTGATCTCCAGTGACCACACACCACAGTGCCGGGCATGGTGGCTCACGCCCGTAACCCCAGCACTGGGGAGGCAGAGGCAGGAGGACTGCTGAGTTTGAGGCTTGCCTGGGCCACATAGTGAGCTCAGAGCCAGCCTGAAATACAAAGAGAGACCCTGTCTCAAAAAAAAAATTGTACAATGTCACAGGTGGTATGTTTTATGTTTTTCATGCATGTTATATATTATGTGTAATATAATTTAACAAATGTTTTGATTTTGCCCATATTTCTTGAAGTTTATTTCCTTACCACAAGAATAAGTTAGCAAATCCCTTCCTTTGCCTTTAGTTGTCATTCTAGAATGTAGTTCGCTATCTGGTATCTCTAAAAACATCAACCATTCACCCCTAGCTATGGTTTTCACATTCTCTGAATCCAGTGTGATGACTGAGTCCCAGCAGGGTGTTCCTTCAATACGCTCCACTAGGAAAGGACTGGTTGTGCGGTGGAGAGGGCACTGAATTATTTAGTCTGGTCAGTGCCCTATTTCTAAATTTTCCAGATGAGAAAGAGTCTCTGTCACCTGCAGACTCAGCTTATCCATTAAATCAGGCATCAAAGCTGTTCTAGGGAGAAGAATTTAAGCCATTGTAGAATTAGCAGAGTTACTTGGCATTGCTAATGGCCACAATTTAATTTATTTTTTATTTTTTATTTTTCTTTTTGAGACAGGGTCTCGCTTTGTAGTTCAGGCTGGCCCTGAGCTCACTATGGTGCCCAGGCAAGCCTTGAACTCAGCAATCCTCCTGTCCCTGCCTCCCGAGTGCTGGGATTACAGGCGTGAGCCACCACGTCCGGCCACAATTTAATTTTTTAAGGCGGAGGCTTTGCCACCTTTTAATGTCCTGGATGTGCACTTTTTTTTTCTCCTTGTGTTCCTTTACTTTCCAGAATGGAGTCTTGATTGCTCTTGTCCTTTAACATTTCCAATAATGTGATCTCCCCCTCATTCCAATCCTTTGTGGGTTCATTCATCCGGAAGAGCAGGCCGCGTTAGGGTAATGGAGGGTCTGCACTGTCTCCGGCTGGCATGGCCCACGCTGCCGAGACTGCGTGGCTCTCAGACATCTCTCACGGTGCTGCCTGGTCGCCGTACTGGGCACCTCAGCGGCTGGTCTCAACTGTTCTGCCCATGAGCTATAAACTGTAAGCTTGATTGGCCCCGATTAGCCGACTGAAATTATATTTACAATCAGTTACACGTCTGTTGTTGTATATCTTCTGACTCATATTCTTCTACTTTGTCGTTGAAATACTTAAAAAGCGCTTTTGGATAGGTGCCTTTATAATTATCTGCTCTTATTACAGCTCAATGAACTCTTGGTTCTTGAATTAGCAGCAACAGTCAAGCAATAAATCAAATAATAAAGCGCCCTTTTTGACATCTTCCTTCATCCTTTCTGCTGGAGTTCATTCCATTTATTCTCCCCTTAATTCCGTGGTGATTTGAATGTATTATCACACTCAACTGCAATTGCTTCGGGTGACCTTACTTCCAACAGCAGCGTGAGCCTTTGTGAGGTCCAGGTCAGGGTGAAGTTTCTTTATTTTGTAAACTTTGTATCACCATGGATCAGCGCAGGGCATGACTTACACAATGGGCTCAAGTGTGTAAGGATGGATAAACAAATTGGTGGAGGATCGAATAGGTGACCATATTCCTATCCCACTTTACCTCTTCTTAGCCTTTCAAAGATCACACTGAGTTTGATGGCATGTTTTTCCAAAGACAAGGTATGATTTCAAGCAAACTTTCTACAACTTCTCTCTTACCTTAGGCTTCAATAAATATCTTAAACCCTTTCCAGTTCATTTGTTTTCTCTGATGGAGCTCAGCGCTATTAGCCAAACCATTCTACCAACCCAGTGTTCTAATATCTTTGCAAGTAACATAACTAATCTTTCAGGATTAACTTCCCTGCTCTGAACGTGACTAAAATTCTCCTTCTGCTCTCTTGGAATATTTCATAAATCTCAATTGGTTCTGTCTTTTGCTTTCTGGACGCTAATATGTTCCTTGGTTGTACTTTTAATCCTACATTCAAATTTCATAAATGTTCATGTTAAATTTGAACTGATTGGACAGATTTTTACATTTTAAAAGCACTTTGCATTTAGTAACATTGTCATTTTCTATTATAATTACATGCTTAATGAGAAGAAAGGTTGTGCTGAACTTACTCAACCTTTCTCAGTGCTTTTTCAAAACTTAACATTAATTTCTTTCCCTTCCTTCCTTCCTTCCTTCCTTCCTTCCTTCCTTCCTTCCTTCCTTCCTTCCCTTTCCTCTTTTCTTTCTTCCTTTCTCTCTCTCTCTCTTTCTCTTTCTTTCTTTCTTTCTTTCTTTCTTTCTTTCTTTCTTTCTTTCTTTCTTTCTTTCTTTCTTTCTTTCTTTCTTTCTTTCTTTCTTCCTTCCTTCCTTCCTTTCTTCCTTTCTTCCTTTCTTTCTTGTTTTGAGACAGGGTCTCACTCTGTGGTTCAGGCTGGCCCTGAATTCACAATGTAGCCCAGGCTGGCCTCGAACTCACAGCAATATTCTTGCTTTTGCTTCTCGGGCGCTGGGGTTACAGCCATGAGCCACCACACCTGGCATTTTAACATAAATTTCACGATAAAAACATAAGGGCAATGATATTGGTCTTCTGCTTTATCATTATTTTTATTTTACCTATAATATGCATAACATATAATAATTATAACTATAGAGTTAGGTTTTGTTATTTTACTTATATTTTATGTTTATTGCTTTTTTCTATTTTAGTAAAATTTTAATTTTTTATTTCTTTATTTAAAGAATAACATGGCAAAGGGCACATATCTCTGACTCTTGCTTGGGATATGGTGGATTTCAACAGCCTAGGGATGGGATCGTCCTGTTGCTTCCGAGTCAATTTCACCGTCCGCGGGAAAACACTACACAAATCACCATACAGCACTGTCCCTCAGTAATATACTCTCATAACGTCAGTGCTATTTCTTTTCCATTCCTCCTGGTTCCAATGCACTCTAAAATAGTTCTACTATCATATTTATGGATACATTCTTATCTTCCAGTGCTCTTCTTCTACCCCACTTATCAAGTTGTTTCTGTCAAATGAGATTTATCCTTTCATTCCTCCAGAAATATTTCGTGTTTCTCTTTATAAGAACTCATAGAAATATCCATTTTTACATTTTCATTCCAAATGTTCCAATTTATGTTGCAATTACTCATTCTTGTTCACTGATTGGTGGGTGGTTGAAAATAGGATTTCCAATCACCTTTAAATTTTTTTTTTGGTTCAAATGATCAGTTCTTACTTTGTTCTACTTGTTATACCACATTCGCTCTTCTTGAGGCTATTTTCTGGAATCTTTTTTCTCAACCTTTCCAACACTGCGTAGTTTCAAATCTCAGGTGTGAGTGTGAGCGGGAGCTTCTTTTTTTTTTTTTGACACAGTGTTTCGCTTTGTAGTTCAGGCTGGCCCTGAGCTCACTATGTAGCCCAGGCAAGCCTCGAACTCAGCAATCCTCCTGTCTCTGCCTCCCGAGTGCTGGGATGACAGGCGTGAGCCACCACGCCTGGCACTGTGGTATGTGGTATTGATGGCTGGTGGGTGTGAGTCTCCATGTCCAGCACTGTATGTGGTTACCGGGGATCGAACTCAGGTCCTTGCGCTTGCGAGGCAGATTCCGGAACCACTGAGCTAAATCTCTGGCCCAAGCGGGAGCTTCTTGCTGGGGAGAACCTCACACACGCGGACCCTGGTGCTCAGCTCCATTGTGTTTCAGACTAAATGCGGGAAACTTGACTCTGAAAATGGCCGTCACGCCACGGGGTTTCTCACTGCCCCTTCACCACCTCCCACGCGTGACTGTGGCCACGTGGCAGAAGAGGTTGTCACTCATGTCACCTTCTCGTCCCACCTGTCATCTTCCTTCCAAGTAAAGGGAAATCGTAGGTAAGGTTGGAGGTATTTTCTTCTCCCAGGGAGCAGGATTTCAAAAAACTACATGACCTTTTATAAATAAATCTGTTGCCAGGCAGGACTTGAAATCTGGATTACTGATTCCAAATTCAGGGCTTATTAGTCACCTCAACTGGTCGCTGAAGAGACACAGAAATGGCTTTAAAGTATTAAAAAAAGACCTTCAATATCCACTAGGCTCCATTTTACACTTTTAAATTGCTTCTAGTCACGAAAATGATAATTCTTAAAAGCTGCATTTGGTACACTAACATTTTTCTATGGAATACAACCTTTCTTAGGAGCACTGGGGTAATTACGAGTAGAAGAGGTTTATCACGGAGCGTCAAACTGTTGGTGGGCGAAGGGTCTCGGAGCAGCAGCTCCTGGGGTGGCGC
>PVIC010013686.1:0-37454 GCA_004025085.1 Thryonomys swinderianus
TTTTAACATTAAGTTTTTCTTTCTTCATATTTACCCCTAAGCCCCATTACTCTTTGAATATTTACCATTTCACAATATCAATCATGCATTCTAGAATACATTTATAGCTTCAGTTTCTCATATCAGAGAGAATACATGTATTTGCACATCTGTGACCTATTCACTTATGAGTATGTCTGGAAGGTATGTCCATTTGAATATAAATGATCGTCTCATCATTCTTTATGGCAGAGTAATACTCCATTTTATAAGAAAACTAGGAGTAGAGGTTCCATTTGACCCTGCTATTCCCTTGCTGGGGATATACACAAAAGAATTACAAGATTCCTATCACAGTGGCATATGTGCACCCATGTTTATAGCAGCTCAGTTTGTGATGGCTAAATCTTGGAAACAACCCTGATGCCCATCAACTCTAGACTGGATAAAGATGTTTTTTTTTTTTTTTAATAAAATAGAGACCACATTTCTTGACCCTCCCTTGTGCTCCCGCCCTCAGCCTATGCCGTCTGGGAGAGCCACGGATTCCTGGGAGCGGGAAGCAGAGCTGGCCTCATGCCCAGTGTGGCCCAGAGCGCGGCGGGCACTGTCCCCTTCGGAGGTGGGTGCCGCGCAGAGCTAGGCCTGTGGCCTGGCCTTTCCCGCTCTGCATAACTTTGCCCCTCATCTCAGGAGACTCAGTTCATCAATCTGGTCATAAAAGGATGTAAAAAAAGAAAACTTAGTTAGTAACCTGGTTAAATGTCCACGTGGCAATTTGTACCAAAGGATCCTGTTGGAAATAATGTAATTTACAGCCACTAACAAATCAGAAACATCTGTTTAGGCCTATGCATGTATTTACACAGATATCTGTATCTACTTAAGATAATTTGCTATTTTATCACGTTAGTTTCTGCTTAGAGGGAGTTTGAAGGTTTTCCAAGATCCGCATCCGGATGATGGCCTCGCAGCGGGCTGGGGCTGGGACAGCATTTCACTGCACTGTGTCCTGAGCTCAGAGTTTATATCACTTTCCGGGAGAACTAGGATTTCCATTTAGGGCAACTTTGGGAAGTGTTATTCTCCTCTTCATTTAGAACTTATGAAGTGATTACTTCTGGAATGTTTTACGTAATATTTTTCGACTGTAGGTAACTAAAAGTATAAAGGTAAAAATATGGATAAGGAGCTGTACCTTAAATCTATAGTTTGTTTACTTTCTAATATCTTGTGCCATCTAAATAATTTTAAATGTTTTCCTAAGATTTCTTTTTTTTGAAATACAGTATTTGTACATTTATATGGAGCATATTATGGTAATTTGATTATATATATAATGTGAAATAAATTATGGTAATAGGCCATCTTTTCATAAAGGAGCCATTTTTAAATACAGCATAGACTTTTTTTTAAAACAGTATCTATCCTACTGGGCCAAAGAAAATGTCAGAACTAATTTGCTCTCTGGTGGGAGCCTCTGATTGGACCTCTCACCCCACTTTCCTCTGTCCTGCCTAGTCCCTGTGACTGTTCTCCCATTCCGATCTGGTACGGGACTGACTCTTTAGTTCCCACAAATGAATGAAAATGTGCAGTATGTGTCTTTCTGTGTCTGGATTGTTCCACTTACCACAGGACCTTCGTTTTGGTCCACATTGCTGCATGGAACAAATTTTCGTTCTTTTCTGTAGCTGGATAACATTCCATTGTGTATATATCTGTTATTATCCCTTTATTCCTAATGGGCATTTGCTTGATTCAATACTTCAGCTATTTTGCATATGCTGCAGCATGTTTATTGGGAATGCAAATATTTTCTTGGTGTAATGAATTCATGTGCTTTGGCCATATACTATACCTAATGGTGGAATTGATGGATTATATTTTTAATTTTTTGAGGACTCTATACTATAGTTTGCATAATGGCCATACTAATGTACAGTCTCATGGACAGTGTATAAGAGATGACCTTTCTCTGCATGTGTGTTGTCTTTTGATGACAGTCATTGTAATGGAGATTAGATAATACCTCATTATAATTTTGATTTACATTTCCCTATTGATAAGTAACATCAAGCATTTTTTTCATATACTTGACTATTAGTATGTTTCCTTTTAGAAATGTCTGTTTAGTTTTTAGCCCATTTTGAAAATTGGCCCTTTTTACGGCTCAGGTTTTTAAGTTCCTTATATATGCTGGAATTAATTCCCCCATTTAAAAGGCTGGTCTGCAAATATTTTCTTCTAGGCAGGTTGTCTCTTAATTATTAATTTTTTAATGATCAAGGTTCTTAGTGTGACATAATCCAATTTGTATTTTTGAACTTCTGTTGCTTGTGCTTTTGAAATATCCTTTGAAACTCATCTCTTACACCATGGTTTTAGTCATTCTACACATTTTTGTGTAGTGGTTTCATAGTTTCAGATTTTAAATTGAGATCTTTCTCTCACTTTGAATTGATTTTTATATGATGAAAGGAAGGGATCATTTTGCTGTTCTGCCTCTGTATATAAATATCCAATTTACCAGCAATGTTTATTGAAGAGACTGCCTTTACTCCAAAAAAGTTCTCGGTGCCTAGCTGCATGAACTTGGATTAATTTCTTGTTCTCCATTTTGTTCCGCTGGTCTCTGGGTCTGTTTCATGCCAATGCTGTACTCTTTTGGTTATTCTTGATCTGTTATATATTTTAAAGTCAGGTATTATGGTGCTCCAGCTTTTTATGTATGTATGTATGTATGTATGTATGTATGTATGTATGTATTTATTTATCACTTTGGTTATTCTGATCCTTTTGCTTCCACAGGAATTATAGGATTTTTTTTTCTATTTCTGTGAAGAAAGTCATTGGTATTTTAATAGGAACTGCATTGAATTTGTAGATTGCTTTGGGCCATATTGTCATTTCAACAACATTAATTCTACTGATCTATGAAAATAGGCTATCTTTCCACTGTTTTTATATCCTCTATAATTTGTATTATTAGTGTTTTATAATTTTCAGTGTAGTATTATAGCTTGTATCTTGATTTTCCTCCAAAGCCTTATGTGAAGTCTTTATATTTTACAGTTTTATCATTTTCCATTTGGAACTTATGTTTTTAGTAATGTCATAAGAGGGATTATTTTCTTCTGTATTATACCTAACTGTACCAGATATTATTCACTAAATGTATTATTTATATTTATCAAAGTAAGAAAATAGTAGTTTGGCATATTGCCAAGTATTTTGGTTCTTTTTGGAGATGCTATTTCTGTGTTATCAGTTCCCTGCTATCACTCTGATTTGACCACTGTGGAAAGGAAAGAAGCTATTGATATCCAGCTCAAATAAGTCAAATACAAGGGACCACGAATCGAGATAATTTAACAATTTCTAGCCCTGAAAGCTAGGGGGCACGGGAACATCTTGATAATTTGAAGGAAAATGTTTTCTGTAGAAATTCTGTAGCAGAGAAATTATCAGCCAAGTTTATGTTAGAATCAAGACTTCTGAAAACATACCCAAAAAAGGTTTGCCTCATAGGTCTTTTCTCAGGAAACCAGTGGAGAGGAAAAGGATGTAAGAGACAGAGATGCACTAGAGGCCAGAGGCCAGTGGTGCTTCCAGGATGGGGGCGAGGGGGACCCCAGGACCAGAGGGTGCATGCGTGAGAGAGAAAAGCAGCCTTGACTGGAGAAGGTCAGAGAGCCCCAAGGCAGATTTCTCCAGGAGGAACAAACTGATGAAACTTTGTTATGTCTGATGGTCTTTGGAGGAGATTTAGAAACCTGACAAAAGATTCAGGGCTCGAATTCATGACAAATGTGTACAACACTGACCAGATTATTGATCAGTAATACAGTCACCAGATTCAAAGAAAAACTTTAAAATCCGGATAAGGGGAAAATAAAAATCGTTCATTTCATACATGTTCACTATGGGTAGTGTTTACATAATTGTATAATCCACACCATGATTAATGAAATGACAGAGCCGAATGTGTGGTAATAGCAGGAGGATACAAATTCCCACCTTCTATTATTGGAAATTAAAATGGGAAAAATCAAAGCAACACTATAAATACACCATTTAAAGATATGGTTGGATACGTGAAGATAATTACCTAAATGTGATACATGTTGTTGCCTTTAAAGGGAAAAAAGTACAGGACAGGGCCAATAGACTCTCATTTTTCATAAACAGAAAACTTAGAGAAATAAACCAAAGTAATTTTCAAATTGAATTTTCCAGGTGCATTTGGTCCAATTTTAGGTTTTCCTGGACATGATTATTGTGCTAACACTTTAGAAAATGTTTTAAAAACCATCCTAAGATTCAGTGACTTCATCTGATGTTAATAAACAGTGTCAATATCTGAAATAGGTTCCTTGTGGATTTTGTGCATTTTCCTTTCTACCACATTGGGGCCAAGTAGGTCGATGTCTTCATGATATGAACGGCAATATTTCCAGCACAGAAGAGGGTTTGGAGTTCTACTGAGGGACTCTTCAAGTTACTTCAGATAAAAATAGCGGAAACATGTCTAAAAATCATGTCTGTTACATTTTTTTTTAATCCTGTTTCATTTCTGGCCTCAAGTAAAAGCCCTAAAACTCAATGAGCTCTTCTGAAATTTTCAGTACAAGTGTTGAGACTCAAGACTTTAATAAGTTCAAGTTTGTTCTGAGAAAGGCTGCTTAACTCTGACTCGGACTTCCGTTGTATGCACTCACATCTTTTCTAAAGATATTTTTTTCTTTTTGTACACCTGCCAATTAGTTTATATCACAGCCTGTTCTTTCAAGACAGATCTTTTGGCGAAGTGTTCCATGGGCAAGTGACCACCTATTCTTTCACACTGTCCCTTTAAGGGTGTCTCTGTGTTGTCTTTATCATACTTGTGTACTTTGAAGTCCAGAGTCCTCCAACACTGGTGTCTTTGTTCCCTAATCTCTGGAAGACTACTGTTGCTGTAAGGAGCAAGGGATTTGGGAGAGGATTATGCTGTTTTATGTAATTCAGAGCCGAGAAGTAGGATCTTGACCTATAAAGGCACAAAAATGTAACTTAGGTAAAAGTGTGTACACTCTCACATCTACAGGATTATTATATGATTTGATTTCACGTTTTATCTACATCTCACATTTGTGTTTTTTTAAATATATACTTTATCGATTAGATCACAGGCTTTGGACACTTTTGGAGGTGGTTATTCATGCTTTTTGGTTTGGTGATTTCTTTTTTCCTTTCATAGATTTAGCCACACGTGCATAATATGCATATGTCACTGAGAGAGAGAGTGGAGTGGAGGGGGAGGGACACAGAGACTGACTCGGGGTCCTAAGCAACACAGAAGCTTCTCTTTGACAATGACATGGTTTGTTGAGTACATTTGGATATGGACTCTCAGTTGATAAATATATACAATTGAGTATACTAGTGGGTTTTGATGTTATTGATTTCTTTTTCCTTATTAAGACAACTGATAATAAATAATAAAGTGAAATCCTTTTGGATTTTTTTCTGTATGTATATTCTATGTTTTACATTTGAATACATAATTTTATAGTGGGAAATAGATGCTCAATCTTTACTTTCAACCTGTGTCTTTAAGTTGTGTTTCTTCTAAATAACAGATTTTAGTTTTGTGCCTTTTAAAAATAACATTTGGTCTGACAATGTTTGGCTTCTATAAGAATGCTTAGTCCACTTACTGTTAATGTAGCTCTTGGTATGGTTCCAGTTCAGCCCACCATCTTGATATTTTAGCCTGTTTCTCCCATCCTTATGCCTCACTGCTTCTTTCCGGCTATTTGGGCAAATCAGTGCACTTAGCATTTAAAAAATTTCCCATAATGACTTGTTATTTATCTCTTTGTATGCTTTTCAAGGTTGGTCTGGACATAGCATAAGTCAAAGGTGAACTTTCAAAGGTCACAGGCACTAAGCACATTGTGTCAGCATAATTTTATTTCCTGCCTCTGCCAGTTCTTCCACTAGTTCCTGCTCCTCTTGGAATGTGTCCTGTCGAATGTGTTAGAAGTTTAATTCCCAAGTTGATGCATTAATAGTATTTACAAGAACATCGAGAGGTAATTGGGTTTAGATAATATCATGGGAGTGGAGCCCAGTAATAGCATCAAGGGCTTTGTAAAGAGACAAAAGTCCTGACCTAGTACATCTCTTCCTTTTCAATGCATGATGCCTGTGCCACATTAGGATGCAGCATGAGGCTTTCACCACATGACAAGCAGCTTTCCAGCCTCCAGAGCCAGTGACCCAATAAACCTCTAACTCTTCAGAAATTTCCCTGCCTCGGGTACTTTGTTATAGCAACAGAAAGTGGACTTAAGCCAATTCCTGCCTATAATTTCTGTCTTGCTACATTCCTCCTCTTCTCTCATGCATTTTACAAATCCCATATTGGTTCCTTTGATATACTCATCAGAATTATTTGAAAGCTCCTGTCAGATAAATACAATATCTGAGCTCTTTCCAGATCTGTTCCTATTGACGTTTTTCTCTTTCTTGAGCCTTGGCCACATTTTGCCGCTTGTGTCTTAATTTTAGGATGTCACACCAGGCACTGTATGTAAAGAACAGTATAAGCAGTATCTGTCATCATCAAAATGGTGTCACGCTTCACAGCAAGCTGTAGGATGTGGGAGTGAACTGACAGAACCTGTAGTCGGGCTGGGCCGGTGTCGTTCCAGCTTTAGCTATGTGCTGTCACCCCTGACCGCGAATGTACAGAGGGTGGGCCTAAGTGCTGCCCGTAGCAGGGTCTGAGATTGATATCATGTGGAATTATCCAGCTGTGGGCTGAATTCCTTACAAACTGGACCCAAAATAATGTTTTTCTTCTTTACTTGTAGGTGTCTGGCATTTTGTCTCAGTGATGAGAAAAGCAAGTGAGATTGGGAGGATTCTTCTATTTCTGCCAAAAATGTCACTGGGAATTTGATAGAGGATACATTAAAACTGTAGGTAACTTTGGGTAGTATCAACAACAATATTAGTGCATAAGCAGGGACTTTCTGTTTATGAATATCTAATTTCTTTAGAAAATGTTTACAGTTTTAAGTGCACCAATTTTCATTTCCTTGATTAGTTTCTAAATATTTTATTTTTTCACATCACTGTAAATGGATTTATTTTCTTAATTTCTTTTAGAGTTCTCATAGTACATAGAAATGCACTTAATTGTGGGTTCAGACTGCTGTGGTCACAGAACATATTTTGTATGACATCAATCTCTTTTAAGTACACTGAAACTTGATTTGTTCTTATTCTTTTTATTCTTTTCACTACATGTTTGCAGTACATAATTATTACATTTATCTCAGGGAGTTGGGACACACACACGACATACTTTGTTTTCAGCCCTGCTCCTCCCATCCTTCCCTACTCCTTCCACCTTTTATTGTTACCTGACATAAGATCTGTCTTGGAAAATGTCCTGTGTTCATTTGTTGTTGGGTAGAGTGTTTTGCATAAACCTACTGGATCCAGTTGGTTAAGTGTGTTGTTTACATCCTCAATTTCTTTATCTTCTGTCTGATTTACTGATAGTATTGTGAATGAATTAATGAAAACTCCATTTTTGAAATTATTATATCCTCTTGTTTTACAAGGATTTTTAGTAATATATCATGTCCTTTATCTCTTATAAACTTGTTTGATTTAAACTTTATTTTGTCTAATATTAATACTTGCTCCTTTTGGTAGGAGTATTCATATTTGTACAAAATACCTTTTTCTGCTCTTTGACTTTCAACCTGCTGGTATCTTTGTATCTAAAAGGGTCTCTTGTAGACTGTGTGCAGTTAGTTCATACATCTTTTTTAAGTCCACTTTGGTGGCCTCTGTCTTTAAGGCAAGAGTTTGATCTGTTAGCATTGAGAGTAACTGTTGATAGACTTGTGTTGTTTTGGAATTTGTTTTCTATATGCCATGTAGCTTTTTAATTGCTAACATCCTATGTAAATGTGTTCCTTTGGTATATTTGATTTTTCTATAGTAAAATGTTTTCATTTTCTTCCCATTCCTTTTTTTTGTATACTATCCATAAGGATTTTCTTCATGGTTATCAGAGGTTACATTTGATATCTAAACTTCTCTTCTAATTTGAATTCAGCCCAGCATAATTTCAAAAGCACCCAGACATTGCTCCTTTTCAGTCCTGTCCTCATTGCTTTGGTAATTGGTGTCACCACGTTGTATATACCTGTGCATAATGTCCCCAAACACAAATAATTGGTCTTTTAAAATGCATAACATTCACAAATTGTATAAATAAATAAGCAGTAAAGTTATAAAATGCAGTTATAAGATGAGTTTTCAATGGATACTTTTGAAATATTGGTTTTTAAATCATGCAGAAAACAAAAAGTGGCTTTTCAAATCATTGTTACAATAATGCTAGTTTTTATAATTGTCCATGCATTGATGTCTACTGAGATGTTTATCTCATTATGTGGTTTCAAGTTACTGTTTAATATTTCATTTCATTCATCTCATTTCATTTTGGGGGCTTTTCACAGGGCAGGTCTGGTTTTAGTGATCTCTTTCAGTTTGCTTTTCCAGGAATGTCAATTTCTCCTTCAATTTCAAGGACATTTTGCTAGATATGGGATTTTGGTTTAAAGTTTATTTATTTTCTTTCTAGTATGTAAAATATTTCAGCCCACCACCTCTGGACTATAAAGTATCTTTGGGGAATGTTGGTGCTCATCTAATTGTGGAGAACTGCTTTATGACCAGTCTCTTCTCTCTTCTCGCTTTCAAGATTCTCTGTCTTAGTCTCTATCCTGGTGTAGATCATAGTTTATCCTAGTTAGATTACTATGACCTTTGTGTATTTTTATATTTTTGTCCTTCAGCAAACCAGGGCGAATTTCAGTCATTATTTTTTGCAAATAATCTCTTTCACTTCCTTTCTCTGCTCTGCTTTTGGAACTATCACAACAGGAATGTTGGTCGGCTTGACCATGTCCCACGGTGCCTTGGGAGCCACCTTAGTTACTTTGCTTGTTCCTGAGACAAGATAACTGACACCAGAGTTAAAGGAGGAAAGGTTTATTGTGTCTCACAGTTTGTTAAGATTTCATCCCAAATTCAGGTGGTTCTAAGGCAGAGTGGCATTACAGAGGAGAAAAATGGCTCATGGCATAGAAGTGGAAGACAGCAAAGCAGCAAGCAACAGCAGCTGCCCTGTTTCCACGGTACATGCTGTCAGCATGGGCAGCACCCACCCCCAGGGTGGGCCTTCCAATCATACCCAGAACCAGTGTAGTTATCACGTCCTCTAAATTTCACCATCATACACTGAATCCCAGCAGCACATACTTTGTTTTTGAGACAATGTCTCGCTGGCAAGCCTCGAACTCAGCAATCCTCCTGTCTCTGCCTCCCCAGTGCTGGGATTATAGGCCACCACGCCCAGCACTGTATGTGGTTACCGGGGATTGAACCCAGGACCTTGTGCTTGCGAGGCAGGTGCCAGAACCACTGAGCTAAATCTCCGGCCCAGCAGCACATACTTTGGATTCAGCTACCTCGGAAAAGTCCCACCTCTGACTGTGTGAGGCTTTGGAGAACATCTAGACACAAACTGGAATAGGCTCATTTCCTTTTATTTAATCTTTTGTCCTGTTCCTCAAACTCAATAATTTTAATTATCCTATTTTTCAGTTTACTTTTCTTTCTTCTGCCTGCTCAGACTGTGCATTTTTGTTTTAGACCTCACATTTTTCTTTTAGTCATTACAGCTCTCGAATTTCTTGTTTCTACTTCAGTTTTCTAGCTTTTTACTGATATTTGCATTTTTTGCTTATATGTCATTTCTTGATGTGCTCCACATTTTATTTTTTGAAAATCTTTAGGGTAGTTTTAAAAAATAATGAGTAGGCCTGCCATCTGGCGTTTCCCACAGATGATTCTGTTTTGTTACTTTGAATGGACCATAATTTAGTATTTTTTGTATGTCTCAGGTTGTTGCTGTTCTTGAAACCTGGACATTTTAATCAAAGAGGGTGGTAAGTCTGATAACCAGATTTATCCTCTTCTGTAGGATTTGGTGTCTTTTGTTTTTGTTTTGTTTTGACTGTTGCAGGCTGTCTCCTTTCGAGGATCAATCTGGGAAAGATCTTTTTCATCTTTTCAGAGCTCGATCCTTTCTTTGGACAGGTACGGTGACTTTTAAATTTTTTCCATACATAAATTGCTTTTGAATCTTCACTTCTGACTCCTAAAAGGGGGAAACCGAAGAATAAAAAGTGGGGAAAACGCCAGGTCTTTAATTTTCATGGAAGTGGCTTCAGTATGAGGGGGGAAACCTATTAATAGTGGAAGAGGGGCTGTGTTTGCGTCTCCACCATCAGAGGGAGCAGTCAGCTCCCAAAGCACAGATCACGGAGGTGAGGTCTTACTACCCATGGTGTTCCTGTGAGCTGTGCGCAAGTTACTCTTGCGGCCATGAGGCTGGGTGAGGTAGCCACTGCTTTTGTAAGGCCCAAAGTGGATCAAAATTAACTACAGTAGCATCCTTTTCTGGGAAGGGGCAAACATTCAACAGATTCTACAATTCCAAAGTAGTTACATCAGTCATATTCTGTTAATAAAAACATTAATGTAATAAAAATTATATTAAAATATCATAATAAAATAGTATAAATTATAAAACATTATATTACCATAATGTAAATACAAGATAAACTCATAGGAAGCTTTGTCCACAGTGACAAGGACATTACCAGTGCTGCTGGTCTCTCTCATCTTTGTGCTTCCTTCTCTAGAGTTGATTACCCACCCATATCTTGGATGAATAATTTTCTTACATTTAAAACAATTTTCTACATAGTATAAAATATATTCCTTAGTGTTACCTGTTTTAAATTCAATTAATTATTCACACTGAAGGCAATAAATCAGATTCTCATATCAAATCATATACCCAAATAAATCTTTTTTCTTTTTAACCTATGCAATCTTACTTCTGCTTATGAAATCTAACCTTGACCAAATCGTCACTGGTCTTCACTGTGTTAAATCCAATGGTGATTCTTTTCCCCCTCAATATTCCTATTTAGCCTTTAACTTTTTTTTTTAAATAGAAAATGCTTTCTTCTTTTCAAACCAGCCTTCACTTTTCTGTCTCATATGTGATTTATCTTTACAGAGTATTCACATTTCAGTTGCTCAGTAGCAACAAATGGCTGGTGACTATGACTGAATGGACACATAGCACCACACATGTAAAACATGTGCCAGTTTTTACGCATTTTAGCACCAATTCGAGGCTTAGGATATGTATCCATATATGTTACATATAATATTATTATGTGAGCCGAGGGGTACTAGCAAAATGCCATTTCAAGCCACAAAATTCCCTGAACACCAAAATAGATACTTTTGCAGAGTATCTGAATGTAACCGTGAAGACAAAATTAGCCATTTGTGGTTATGAAATTCTCTGGATAATAAATTTCACAAGTTTTATCATATAAGAATATTTTATTTAAATGTTGGGGGCACTTGTGAGTGTTTAATATTCTGGAACTTGGAGAATTGAAAATTTAATACTACATAATTCATTATAGTATTTTTCTTTAGTTATGGTAAGTTGTACTAATGAAAATCATGGTGAAATTCATCCTTTTAAATATTTATTGTCATATAATATTTTAGATTTGAGCAGTGGGGAAATAACATACTAGCTCATAGAGAAATTAGAACACTAATGAAATCCAATCTTTAATGGTTTATGCATAATTTTGGACTGACTAATGTGAGGCAATGCATACATATTCAATTATGAATATTAAAAGTTATTGAAAAATTTCATTTAATAATAAAATAAATCCAAAAATGTCTTTAATCAGTGGGAGAATCCTCAGAAGTAGAAACAAACTCTATCAACTTCAACATCTCAGGACAACCAATTTAATTAATTTAAAACAACTTCCAGAGCTCAAGATCCAAGAAAATGAGCTATTTTCTTTAAAAATTCTGACTCATCTTGGGAACATTAAAATTAATAGGACATAGGATCTTGAGTTCTACTCATTTGTGAATGTGTTTTCAGTAAGTGCTCATAATTGAGGTTGGGATCTGACAGTCCCTTCTATATAACCATCACAAATACACATTGACTTCTACCCCATTAATATTTCAAGGGATTTGATTCATAGTTTTATAAAATGAACACACCCATGAAGGAACTAAGGTTGAAAACAAATCTTGTTTCAGACTGGTGCAATGCATTATGTCCATAAAACATTAAGATTAAAAGTACAGTGACAGTATTTCAGTCCATGAACTGATACTTTCCTACAGGACTCTGGCAAAATGACAGAGGTGGTGGAGAGGAGGAGGGACGGGCCAGGGAAGTCACACCATAATCACCGCATCGCGTTTGGCAAGAATCTATGGGCGGGTCCATCGATGGTCCGTTTCTTAGAACTCCTGAAAACCGTTTCCCCAGCGACCACAACACACCAACATTCGCTTTGTGTCAGTGTCGACTTTAATTCTGCAACCCCTTCTTCCTGGGGGAGGCTCAGGTTCGGCTCTCCGGGGAATGCAGCGGGCGGGGGCGCAGTCAGCACCTCGCTCTTCCGGCCCGTGGGGTCCGGGGTCGCTGCCCTGCCACGGAGCTGCTGGCGGCTGCTGGATCTCGGGCAGCTCCGGCTTGGACAAGGCTCCTCCTGCCCCGCTCGGCGCTCTGGCACCCGTGGGGAACCACTTCCACCTCTGGGAAAAGTAAGGACGCTTGAAGACTCTTAAGGCCAGGGCTCCACCGCCTGGGACAGGCGCAGAAGGAGCCACAGTTAATAAGCGCCAACAGAAAACCGCGCATGCGCCACACGGCCCGCAAGGTCGCCCGGATGTCACGTCTCGCGGTGTCTCCGCAAGCTGAGGATGACAGGCCCTCTGGCCTTGCTGTTTCTGCTGAAGGGATAGACGCGCAGCTCTTGAGCTCTGGGGCTCCGGCACCAGCTCGCCTGTTCTGCGGCTGTCCTTGCTCAGATGACTGGCTCTCCCGCCTCCTGTTCTTAACGGGGAGTTAATTAACTCGCTCTCGGCACTAAAGACTATATGGGCTAGAGGAGCCCCTCTGCAGGGCCCCTGGGGGGCTCGGCCTCTGCTGCCTTTGCCAGGCCCCCATTCCCGTAGATAGAGGTTTCTTTTGGCTAAAATGAAAGACAAGCTACAACCACAAAACCTTAGACCTGTTTCTCCAAGATATAATTGTACTTTTTAAAAAAACTGTATGGCTTTCTAAGACTGTGTTAGTAGAGTGAGGCTTAGGTGAGCTACAAGAGTCACACCTAATAACTTACGAATATTGGTATTAAAGGTGAGAAATAAGTAGTGACAGGTAAAAGAAGTATATAAAGTTCTGAATACTAAGCACAAAATTGAACACATTTTACATATTTAAGCCTAATGTGTCTAAGTATGTTTATAATAATTAAATGATTTATTAAAAATTGTTGCTGCATTCAGTATGTACTCATGTAATAAAAAATTTAGATATTTGAAGACCTATAAAGTGGTTTTAGCCTCAGAACTTCTGAGCATCTGGAAAAGAAACGGTAATGAAACATTAGAGGTCAGATCAGATATACTGAGAATCAAAGACGAAAATCCACACACTGAAGGACAACATCTATGAAGAAAGAAGAATGACCGGCCACGAGGAAAGCAGAGCTCCCCAGGAGTACAGAAACAGAAGAGCATATGTGGGTCCGGAGATTTAGCTCAGTGGTTCTGGTGCCTGCCTCGCAAGTGCAAGGTCCTGAGTTCGATCCCTGGTAACCACATACAATGCTGGGCGTGGAGACTCATGCCCAACAGCAATCAATACCACATACGCAAGTGCAAGGTCCTGAGTTCGATCCCCGGTAACCACATACAATGCTGGGCGTGGAGACTCACGCCCAACAGCAATCAATACCACATACCATAGTGCTGGGCGTGGTGGCTCAGGCCTGTCATCCCAGCACTCGGGAGGCAGAGGCAGGAGGATTGCTGAGTTTGAGGCTTGCCTGGACTACATAGTGAGCTCAGGGCCAGCCTGAACTACAAAGCGAGACCCTGTCTCAAAAAAAAAAAAAAAAAAAAAAAAAAAAAAAAAAAAAAAAAAAAAAAAAAAAAAAAAAAAAAAAAAAAAAAAAAAAAAAAAAAAAAAAAAAAAAAAAAAAAAAAAAAGAGCATATGTGAATGATCATACACTTCAGTCATGTGGAAAAGTAAAATATAATTGAAATAGTGATTTTGTCATATTGTGTATCTCAGCTATACACATGCCACAGGTATATTACATAATGTGATACATATTATACATACTTTGTTGTAATATAGATAATACAATAAATGTGAACACTGAAATAAATGTAGATCATCCCTGCAAATTACCTGTATCTATTGGGTGACTGGATATAAATGAAACTTCATATGAAAAAACATCCAAGTTCTCGTACAGTTAACTATTTCAGTACCATCCAAGTCACATAGTACTATTCACGATCCTGATATACTGACTTTCAACTGTATCTCTTTATACCTTTAAAATCCCGTGGGTGTAGACAATTCAAAAGCCTGATCATTGCACTCAGATACTGTATCTAAGAAGCATCAGGTATTTGATTGTGTTAATAGTCACTTGACGACTGTATAACAAGTGTACATATTTTACTAATAATTAGTAGAATCTAATAGAATTACATCAGGTTAGCTGAATTTCCAAAATCTCATCTGTTCCCTGATTTCAAGATCAAGTGCTTCGTAATTTTGAAACTCAGGGAAGCTGATTGAAGTTTGTATGTCTTGTCCATTCTGTTCCCTCACTTAAGCTCCCCACCAATGTAAATCGCAGTAAGTAAGAAGTAGGAGCAAATCGATCAGATTTCTTTGGGGAAGATTTATCAGACTGGTGACTATTCCCCTCCTAGACTAACGCTACAACAACGGGATCCATTTTCTTGACTCTCTTGTTCCTTTTATTTCCAGACCACTCCTTTTCCTGATAGCCTATATTAATTAGACAAAGCACAAGATGAATAAAAAATTCTTTGCATTCCTGCAGTTTCAGCTGCCATCACCAGGGAAATTCCCGGGCTAGCAATTTAGTCTCCCCAAGTGGCTCAGAGCAAGTTGTAACTTCTCAAGCTTCTCGATCCCATTTAATTTTCACTCATTTTTATATTACCCATCATGGAATTCCCTAGAAAAGCATGGAGTATTTTGTGAAATCAATAAGCAATATTGGGGTATTATAGTCCCTGTGAGACTGGAACTTGCCACTACTGGCAATTTAGTGACAAATACACCCTGCAGCACAGTGGTTAGGGCCCAGTCATCCTCACAAAGCGGAACCGATGAGACACTTCTGTTTCTGGCCCTGTGGTTGAGCGACGTGATGAGATATCGTGTCTCTACTGCCTTCCCAGCAATGCAGAGTTCCGCCATGCCAGCTTCCCTACATGAATGGATTGGGGGTTGATTTATATATGTTTAAACGTGATTAAAAATAAATTACAATGTGTGCAGCGGATATCTCGACTCGTTCTTTGACTTACCCTGCTCCTTGCCCCGCCTCCTACGAACGCATGGTCCATCCTCGACTCTGCCTAAGTGCCGTTCCATCCCAGCTACCCATCCAGCCCTAGGGCCTCTTTCCTACCTTCCCTTGTCTCTGCGTGAGTTGCTGATGGGTGATAGGCTGTCCTTCAGAACATTTTTGAGTGTTGCTGTGGTGGTCTTAAGTGTCTTCAGGTGTTCTTTGTCATGGAAGTGACTGTTTTCCCCATCGATTTTAAAAGATTGTTTTGTGAGGTGCCTCAGTCGGGGCTGGAGGTTGTTTTCTTTTCAGGCTTGAAATACTTCACGCCAAGCTCTTCTTAACTTGAGGATTTCTATTCAGAAATCTTGTCTGATTCTGATGGGCTTCCCTTTGTAGATGACAGCTATCTTTTCTCTAACAGCTTTTAATACTCTGTTCTTGTGTTGGATTTCTGTAATCTTCACTATTATATGCCTTGGTGTTAATTTTTAAAATCATGGCTAACTGGAGTTCTATATGCCTCCCTCTGTGTGTGAAATTCTTTTTCCATGCTTGTGAAGTTTTCTGCTATTACTTCTGGGAACCATTTGTTTGTTTGTTTGGGGGTTATTTTGTGGTTTGTGTTGTCTGTTGCTTTCTCATTGACTTTTATGTTATTCTTCTTTGCATTATTTAGGATCTGTTGGATTAATTATTTTTATGGCTCCTTGCTATTTAAAAGAAATCTTTATTTTTAATGATTGTTAACTGAAATCCTCTATTTCATATCCTGTTCTTATACTCTGTTGCATATATTTTCATTGGGTTTGTGTGTGTGTGGTAATGGGAATCAAACTCAGGACCTTGCAGTTGCCAGGTGTGGTACCACAGGGCTGCATCCATGGCCCCTCAGTGGAATTTTTAACCGCTGGATATGTGTTTGAACCTGTGTCATGGATTCCTTTTCTTTCCTGTGTTGGGTGTTCTTGGTCTCCATCATTCTCCTAAGCTCCTCTGTTTTTATCTGTGTCTGCTCTAGAGTCCCTAATTGTGTCATCCATTATGGTCACCATCTCTGTAATAATTTGAGAAATTATTTCTGATTTGATGTTTTCTAGGGCCTCATTCATCTGCTTTGTTACTTCTGCTATTACCATTTCAGAGAGCCAGGTGGGGGGCTTTCTAAGTCTTCTTGCACCCTGGGTTTGCCTTTGCCAAACTGGAAGTCTGGGGTTGCAACTTGTTTCCATGTCTTCTAATTTTCTTTCTTTTTAAAAAAATATAATTCCTAATTGATGCATGTAAATTGCTTATGGCAGATAGCTTTATTGCTAGTATTTAGAGCCCCTAGGAAAAGGCTGCTTCTCAGAGATGTCTCCCAGGTGTAGTTAGCCTTTTGGTTTTTACCCTGTTGCAAGATCCTGCCCCTTCAATTTGGAAGTGAGATTTTGCTGCTTATTTGGCCTAGCCCCTGGATCCTTCACACTGGGCTCTAGTATTATCTATGACCCTTAGGCAATTTCAGCCTTGGAATACCAGGAAGAACAATTGATTAGAACAATTATGTCATCTTGGCTGAAGTAGTACAATCAGTATTAACAGTAGCATCAGCCTAGAAAAATGACAAACTGTGGTAATTATTATTTTGCCACCTTTAATTGTATGAACTAGATAAATGGTTAAATAATAAAATCTAAGACATACCAGAAACTTTTATACAGCAAATATGCCTTTAATATGGCAATTTTACTCTTGGGGAGAAAATTTAAAAATTTTAGGGGAAAAATTGGGCATAGAAAAAGAGAAAGAGTTTAGAAGCGAGGCCATAGGAAAAAAGGAAGATTATGAGCACTTTGAGAAACTGGTAAAGAAGACAGGCGGGAAAGAGAAAAAGAATTAAAAACAGAAGATCAACAATGAATAACTAGAAACAATGTTAATACTCATATAAAAACGACAATTTTTTTTTTTTTAAAAGAACAAGTAGGGGCTGGGGATTTAGCTCAAGTGTTACTGTTCCTACCTTGGGAGCACAAGGGCCTGAGTTTGATCCCCGGCATGGCAAAAGAAAAGAACAAAAATACAGCTCCCCTAAAAAAGAGTGAAAAATAATCCTCTGTAGGGTGTGTCTCTGCCGTCCCTGAGAGACAGAGTGTGCAGACACATCCAGCTCCATGGCGATTAATCCAAGTCAGCTGTAGATTTATACAGGGTCATTGATAATCCCAGCCAGCTGCACCTTTAGTTCCACCGAAGCTCAGGCTGGCTTCTGGCTGTGAAGCTGGGACTCAGTTCGTCACCCCGAAACACTCCATGTGCCTCCTTCTGGTTTGAACTTGACTGCTTGACCTTCTACAGACTTAGAGTTAGTCCTGCTTCATGTGCTGTGAGCCAGTCGCTGGAGCCAGCCTGTAGCTGCTCTGTGTTCTGAGCTCAGTTAGCCCCTCTCCAGGATGGCAAGTGTCCAGTTTCCCTCTCCTGAGGGACTTCCGAACCCAAATAACTCACCACTGCAGTCTGTTGCTCTCTTCCACTGGTGGATATTTCTGTGAAGGCCTCTGGGATCACTAGTAGTCACTGCGTGTCTTCAGGTTTGAGTCACCCCTTCATGCAGTGAGTCAGGGGCTCAGGGAGAATACATCCTCACCAGCTCCTTCTGTGTAGACGCCTCTCTCTTTGCTCTCCCTGTGGGCTTCACTTGCCCTTTGGGTGTCTTGCTGGGTTCTTATTCCCTTCTTATTTTCTTTCTCACATTTTTATATTCCAGTGTTTGGAAACCAAATTTTGGAACCTATTTCTCTGCTGTTCACTGTACCATCATCTTCCTAGAAATCTATGTGACTCTTTTGTTTAGAAACGGAAATGTTTTTAGATGGAAAAGAACAGGATTAATTTTTTCTTATTATAAGAGAAAGGAGAAGAAAAGTAAATATAATTTATTGCTGATGTTATAAGTTCTTAAAGTTACTGTAGAATAGCAATGAAAATATAAGAAAGTTGGGGAGAGACATTGAACCTTTTGAGATAATGAATTGATTTTTTTTCTTAAGGTTGAGTAAATTTCTTTTACATAGTTGAGTTTGTGTTTCAAAATTTCATATCCTTGGTAGGAAGGAAGTTTTTTAAAAAGTTAGGTTCCATGGAAAGAAAGCATGATATTTATGGCAAAGTTTATAATATTCATTCTTCTTATCATTTGTTCAAATTTATCAGCACCTGTAGAGTTGCCATACAAATTCATCTAATTTGAAAGGAATTTAAAGGACATTTATGAGTTCATTAGAGTTCCACAAAGGTGAATGTTTCAAAAGGTGTTCACTTTGGCCAGGTACAGTGGCACCTACTTATAATCTCAGCATCTGTAAGTCTGAGGTAGGAGGATTACAAGTTTGAGGCTGGACCGGACAAGTTGGTGACTTTGCAAAACCCTGTCTCAAAATAAAAAATTTAAGAAGTCTGGGAATGTTGCTCCTTGTGAAGACCCTGCATTGAATCCTCAGTTCCAACAACAACAACAGCAACAAAAATTGTGTTGACTGCTGGTTGCATCCTGAGCAATACAGCTGAAAGGGTCGAAGAGGAATGATTTTCAAATACCAAACTCATAGAGTGTAAAAGATTAGGATAAGAATACAGGCAGGACACAGTATATTTTCTTTAGCTCCCAAGCTGAGTTAAAGAGAAATTTGAACTCATACCTCACCTCTGATTTTATAAGCCTTGCAAAGCCATTTCTCGATTTGGCGTCATTAACAGCCTGATGGAGCCGCAGTGTCTGCCAGGCCAGATCCATGAACTGCAAATCAGAGCGAAAGGGGTTTTAAGACAGCCGCACAGGAATGGAGCTGCATTACAGAAATTACAACAACACATGGCAGAGTAACTGTAATAAAAAATACTTGGAAGCAATGACATAAATTCGTTCAGGACCGTGATGGTGTTTTTCTGGATGAATTTATAAAAAATGGATTTAAAGTATTTTCATCAAAACTTTAATTCAATGAAATCAAATTACAAAAATCATTGAACTAGATCTTTTTTGTGATGGATACAATTTTAGACTTTAAATAATACAATGCAGTCTATCCATGAATGGATACTTTATTGACAACAGATATAATTCTGCAGTGTGCTAAAATATTACAAAGTTATACAACCCAAATGAGTATCGATTAGATAACAGCCTCCAATAGATTTATGTCATTCTATAGGAATATAGAAGACATGATTTCTAAAAGAATGATCTGAAAACTAAGAATTTCTGGAAAGGCTGTTGCACCAAACATTGCAACAGTGAATTTTCTCTCTGCACTTCTGATGGCTTGTTTTAAATTATTATCTCCAGATAGTGTTTTGCCAAGAAACAAGTATTTATTCTGTTCATGTAGACATCTTAAAGAAGCCAAAAACATATGCGTGTTAAAGAACTATGTGTATACATAGGTAGATTGTGAAATAATATAGAAAAATCTCTCTTGCATATTTGGGAACCCAGACTGTGAAGTCGCAAAAAAGGACAAAAAACACAAAGTTTCTGCGTTACGGAGTTGACATGTTAGCGGTGACGGTGATGTGATAACACAGAAATAATAAATGAATTACATACTATATTTAAACATGAAACGTTAAATGGCAGAAATTAAATAAGGAAGAACAATGAGGAGTGAGTGGGTAGTAGGTGGATGGCTGGGGAAGGTGGGTCCCTGAGGGGGACAGTAAGAAGATCTGAGTGGGTGGGGTCCCTCAGGGGATGGGGGGGGATGGTAGTACATGGCCAGTCCACAGGGACAAGGGACGGGGCAGATCACATGACTCTCACAGCCCATCTAACTTTGTTTCTGCTGTTCATTTGAATATTGAATTTCATTTTTAATGCTGTGCATTGAATTGGAACCCCTCTACCCACCCAATTTATATGTTGAAGCCTTAACCCTCAATATGATTGTATTTGGAAACAAGACTTGCAGGAGATATTTAAGGTAAATTAACTTTTTGTCTCACTTTATAGTTCAGGCTGGCCCTGAGCTCACTGTGTAGCTCAAGGAAGCCTCAACCTCAGCAGTCCTCCTGCCTCTGCCTCCCGAGTGCTGGGATTACAGGTGTGAGCTACCAAGCCCCGCATTTGTGGTATGTGGTACTGATTGCTGGTGGGTGTGAGCCACCATGCCCAGTATTGTGGTATGTGGTTAATGGGGATCGAACCAGGGACCTTGCACTTGCTAGGCAGGCGCTGGATCTGCTGTGCTAAATCTCCGGCCCCCTAAGGTAAATTAACTTTTGTGAATCCTTATCCAGGGATTTTTTTTTTTTCCTTACAAGAAGAGGATAAGGCCAAGGATTTAGCTCGGTGGTTCCAGTGCCTGCCTTGCAAGCAAGTGCAAGGTACCAAGTTTGATCCTTGGGGAAAAAAAAGAGAGAGAGAGAAAGAGAGAAAGCGAATGTCTTCTCTCCTCCTTTCTCTTTCCTTCCCATCTTGTCCCCTCCTCTCCCTTCCCTTCCTCTCTTTTTGTCTCTCTCCCTTTCCGCAATTTTATGTGAAGACATACTAAGGACTCTGTGTAGAAGTCAGGAAGAGTTCTGACTGGGAGCTGAACTGACCAGCACCTTGCTTTTAGGCTTTTCATTCTCCAGAATTGTGAGGCAATACATGTTTGTCATGTCAGCCTAGTCTGTGATGTTTCATTATGGCATTCCAATTACACCAAAATGGTAGAGACACTCTCAGCTATATATTTTTATCTTTAGAAATATTTTTGTGATTTTTTGAAAATTAATTTTTATCTTTATTGGTATATTGTATATACACATCATGATCACACTCAATATTGGGATACATGGATTGTACGACTCTCCTTTCTATGGGTCGGAGGTGAAATCAATTGTTATTTCAAAGCAAGTGCAACTATTGCATATTTTACTTTCTAAAACAGGTTATGTAATTTACATCTGTGGAAAATAAATCTTTATATTGCTTCCATTTCTGAGAGGTATACGGGAAGACAATTTTACTCATGGACTTAAGAATCAGAATTTGTTAGACATTCTGTTTAGGAACATTTTATTTTTTAAAACTGCAGGGAAATGCTCCTTTCTTCTTTATACTGTATTTCAGCCATTTATATTAAATAGGTTTTAACAGGCTACTCTGGAAGCATTTGTTGTGCTATTTTTGTTAAAAAATATAATCTGATTTCTAAAGCATTGACTTACATGTGAACTTCAAGAGCACAATCCATCAACAGTCTAGAAACCGTCTGTACACACAGGTTCAAGCAATAATCAGCCATCAGGAGATTCTATAGTTAATGACTTTTTCAAATAGGGTAATCTTATTCATGCATCACAAAATGCCTCCAGGTGGTTAGTAGGCAAAATTTTTCTTGCTTAAGATTGAAATTCAGACTGCTTCAGAGATCTCATCTTTCAAGTGG
Source organism: Thryonomys swinderianus (assembly GCA_004025085.1). Classification (NCBI taxonomy): domain Eukaryota; kingdom Metazoa; phylum Chordata; class Mammalia; order Rodentia; family Thryonomyidae; genus Thryonomys; species Thryonomys swinderianus. The sequence goes on from PVIC010013686.1 coordinate 21,946, forward strand.
AGACTAATGCACTGGGTAAAGCTTAATTCTCAAAACTTAAAAATAGAGAAAGTTCCCTTTCCTTCATCATCGGGTCTTTCCCATCTCTGAGCCAGTTTCTGGTGCTTTTTCTGCAGTGGCATTGAGACGGAGGCCTAGGCTCCTGGGCAGATGCGTTATGACTTTGGGAATAGGTTTTCTAGCAACTTAGACAAACAATGAAACACAATCACTAAGAGCAGATGCTCTGCATGTAGCAGAGTATGGCTTGAATTCCACCCCTGCAATTGGTTGGCCACGGGACCCTAGACTTGCTACTTCCCTTTGCCTCTGTGCTTGTTCCTCTTACAATTTAGGACTCCACCTACTAGATTCGAGTTGCAGTGAAGATGAAGTGAAGTAGCCTTGCCTGCTACTCAGTGGGTATGATAGATTAACTCTTCAAAGCCTAATGACACATTTTGGGATGTCCATAGTAATGGAACAGAATGAAATATATTCTTTTCAAATTCTCCTTCCTTGAATTTTTCTGGTAACTTAGATGAATTCCATATCAAAATTCAAAAAAATTCAGTCTTCAGCATACATGGGTTAATTGTAAAAATGGCCATGATTTTTTTTTTTTTTTGTGAGACAGGGTCTCGCTTTGTAGTTCAGACTGGCCCTGAGCTCACTGTGGAGCCCAGGCAAGCCTTGAACTCAGCAATCCTCCTGCCTCTGCCTCCTGAGTGCTGGGATTACAGGCGTGAGCCACCACGCCTGCGAGTGTGGTGTGTGGTATTGATTGCTGGTGGGCGTGAGTCCCCACACCTAGCATTGTACGTGGTTACCGGGATCAAACTCAGGACCTTGTGCTTGCGAGGCAGGTGCTGGAACCACTGAGCTAAATCTCCGGCCAAAATGGCCATGATTTTTATACCCTGTCCTATATCCTTACTCTTTGAAAGTGATTTTTGAAGATCCTCATGAAAAGAGAAAACATACAATTTCTCACTCTTTGAATATGAAATGGCCTTGTGGCTTATCTTGGCCAATGTGACATGTATTCAAAGCCCAGACCTCAAAAGTCCTTACATTCTTCTACGCTTCTGCTAGGCCCCTGTGTGTGATGGGAATACCCTTGGGCTAGATTGCTGAAGATAAGTTGTCTCATCTCAGTGCATCCGGATCAACTGGGCCACTGGAGATCATCAGTTGATCACACACACACAGAGTGGTGAGCTTGGCCCACATGGGTAAAACTGCAGTGTTGAACCAAAGACCAAACTGCGACACGGCTGGGCGCTACCAAGACACAGATAGTAATCCCTACTTGGCCTGTTGGCTAAGATCAAGTGTAGGATCTGTTCTTATCAGTTTAATATCTGATACATCTTCTATCCAAGACACTGATGGTGCTGCTTGTTATTGTTGTTTGAGTCACAATCAACATACAATAAAATATGCAATAGGGTTTTATTTATGTAGTGATATGAAAACGGCACATATAACCTGTTAAACCAGATCTGTAATCATGAAGACATAATCTTCGCTTCTTGGAGATCCTTGTGCCACTTTGTATTTACTTCTGACCTCCCTGCCTTCCCCTCCTCCCACCCCAAATTGTCTGACCTTAGGTCAGCAGAGAGTTTTCTAGAGTTATGTACAAATGAACTCATACAGTCAGGTATTCTTTTTTCATCTGCCTTTTTTCAGCATAATTATTTTTAAATTCTTTCATATCATTCTGTGTGTATTGCTAAATACGATTCCATTTTATGGACAATCTAATAATTATTTAATCACTTACCTACTTATGGGTATTTGCATGGTTTCCAGTGTTTTGCTGGTATAGCTAAAGGTGCTATAAAATTTGTGTTTAAGTCTTTGTAAGAATACTTGCCTGTAAATCTCTGAAAATATCCAGGACTGAAATGACTGGGTTGTATGGTAGATGCATGCTTAACTTTTTAAGAAATTTCAAAGTTATCACATGATTGTATCATTTTACATTTCTACCAGATTGACAAGGCCCTGTCTCAAAATGAAAATAAAATAAATAAAATGATTGTAAATAAAATAAATAAAATAATTGAAAATAAAATAAATAAAATCTACTGTTTTCCATATCCTTGTCAATGTTTGATATTGTTGGGCATAGATCTTTAGCCATTCTAAAAAGTAGATAGTGGTATTTCATTGTTCTTGAATTTGGTTTCACTCATGACTAGTGATATTGAACATCATTAAACTTCAAAAAATTCTTAGGTACAAGAGCATTCAGTAATCAGTAGCTTTTTTATATGTGAAAAATCAGCAAACAATTTAAAAATGGGGAAAAGATAGCAACTGTGTATGAAAAAGGGAACATAAAAGAATACTCAAGAAATGTTTGGAAGAGTATAAAAAATAATACTAGATGATACAAAATAAATGTCATCTATAGTGAGCTCAATGCTATAATGTTTCCTTCTAAATTTACAAACTATACATTTAAAATTTGGTATGAAGTAATAGATTGAGTAGAACTTCAGTCACAAATATGAGTTTTTAAAAAAATTTGACTGAGTAGGTCCTCATGAATTTATATGGTAAAATTAACTAATATGAATATTAAGCACTCAACAGATGTTTTCTTGGGTTGATCAGAGGTTATGTGTTAAGTCAAGAGAAAGCAGAAGGTCTCCCATTAGGGGGCCTCCCATTAGTCCCTCTAGATTTTCTTTACATGTTGGTAAATACTTCTGAAGGCTCTGAACCAGAGCAAGAACTCAGCTTTGCTGACTCAAGGGCATCCTTCTTGTCAGTAAGAGTAAGAGATTAAACTTCTCACACTTTTAAATAGAGCTCTGCTCCACAAACCAGAAGAAATTACACTAAGGAAGATCTCCAGTTCAATTCATGTGAGGTCATGCAACTGAAAACATACACAGAAAGAGGAAAAGAAGGAAGAAGGGATAGAGGAGGGAAAGAGGAGAAGGAGGAGGCACCGCCTGAGTAGGGTTGCCCCAGCTGGTCGACTTGGCGTCCATATTCCGCAGCTCACTCACTGGAAGTCCAGACCTCAGAGCTGCTACCCTGAAGGCCCCTGGTTTCCTGCATGCATTACCGGAACGATCGCTTGCATATACCTGCATGTACAAAACCCTCTTCTCTGCCTTGTATTTTCCTTGTAGTCCTGAGGATTGAGTGCAGGGCCTTTGCACTTTGCTTCATTTCCAGCCCCATTTTATTTATTTTATTTTCATTTTGAGACAGGGCCTTGTCAATCTGGGTCTGAATTTGCAGTCCTTCTTCTGTGTCAGCTTCTAAGAGTGCTGGGATTCTAGGAATCATAATGCCATGTCCCATTGCCCTCATTATTATTGTTGTTGTTGAACAATGTGTCCAGCTGATGTCACTTTTTGAAGGCTCGGTGCACTGCTTTATCTGGATCCGGGCCGTGCTAGAACTGAGCCGATGAGTCCGGGAGCTGTGCTCCAGTCTGCGCACCACCGCTGTGGGGCTGCGAAAGCTGTTTCAGCCAAGGAGGGCGTGGGCTGAGGCCTGCCTCTTTACAGTCGGCTTGCTTCAGGGTGTACTTTCCCAAGCCCTCAGCAAGGCCCTACTTCAGTCCTTTGTGACATACCCAGTGGGTCTCTCATCAATAGACAGATCCTTTTCTAGCTATTTTCTCTCCCAATATAGCCAACACTACAGTGAACAGTTGTAAGAGGTCTTGGTTTCTTTTGTTTTCCATCTTCTTCTTTCTTTTGAAGCACTGGGGTTTGAACCCAGGCTCTTCTACGTGCCAGAAAAGTGATCTGCCACTGACCTCCGTCCCCGTAGCCAGGCTTTGTGATGTTTCCAGTGGTGCACAGCACAGATTACCAAGCAGTGTCACAGCCAAGAGGGCCGAGTTACTTCCTGCTCTTAGGCACATGTGCCTTTCTTATTTAGCATTCGCAGACTTTTTTCTGCCTCTCCGTCTATCTCACAGGTCTAGGATCGACCCCCTACATTTCAGAGCTGCCCTTAACATTGGCCGTGGTGCAGGAAACGGGGCCTGCTCCAACACGTCTCCCCTTGTGTCTCGCGCAAGAGAATGAATCAGAGGGGAGAGCGGAAAAAGCCTGTCAAGAGCAACACGGGCGCCTGGCAAGATGCTGTGTTCACTGGCAAGGAGATGAAGACAAGGAGCTCAGGCACGCTGCCATCTGTAGCTCCCTCGAAAGGGGGGCTGGGAAGAGTAGTTAAAGCCATGGAACCGTCTGTTCTCCCTGGAGGAAGAAAGCACCCGATCCTTGGGAAATTGCGGTTAAATTAAATGTCAGAATACTTTCACCCGAACTGCCTGACTGCCCAGGTGTAACTGGTGCCACGTGTGCCCCTCCGTCCTGACGGCTGCTTCTCTTTCCACTGGGCCAAGGAGGGCTGAGGTCCACGTGTGGGTCTGGCCTGCCACCCTCTGGCACAGGCAACTTTTCTTTTTAAAACAAATTGGAGGGGGGGGGGATAAAGGAATGAATGAATGAATATATATTTCTATCTCTATCTATCTATCTATCTATCTATCTATCTATCTATCTATCTATCTATCTAAATACATCAACTTTAGCCATTTTAACTGCATAGTTCAGTGGCATTAACACCTCAATAAATACCCATCACCACCAACCATCTTCAGAATGTGGTTAATTTTATTAAACGGAAACTCTGTGCTCATTAAATAATAACTCCTAATCCCTTTCTCCCCAGCCCCTGGCACCCACCAGCCTATTTTCTGCCTTTAAGAATTTGACTAATCTAGGTCACAATACTGGGAGGCTCAAATGGTTTGTATTTTTGTAATGGACTTGTGTCACTTTGGATAATGAGTTCAAAGTTCATCCATGTTGTAACATGTAATAGAATTTCCTTCTTTCTAAAAGGTGAATAACACATATTCCATGATATATACGTGGTGCCTTTTGTCAATGGACATTTGAGTTGTTTCATTTGTGGATACTACCAATAATTCTATGCTGGACGTGGTGTACCCGTTTCTGTTGGAGTTTCCATTTTCAGTTCTTTGGGGCACACACTGAGAAGTAGAATTGTTGGATCATCTAGTTATGCTCTATCTAGTTTGTGGTGCTCATTTTCAAGAGAACTTATGTTTTCCACCATGACGGCACCATGTTACACCCCCACCAGCAATACACAAGGGGACCAGTTTCTTATCTTTATGTGGCCCATGTAACATGGCCCTAACTGACAAATATCTTTATCTGTTTCTTTGCTTTACTTGTAGGATACTTAGATACTTAACCAATAGGGAACTAGTGTCCCTCAAAGTCCCCTGCTCAGACATAATGTATATAATAGCTACCAAATATATATATATATATATATATATGTATGTATACGTATGTATATATGTGTGTGTATATATGTATACACACATATATGTCACACACATATATGTCACACACATATATGTGTGTGTGTGTGTGACATATCTCTCTCTCTCCCTCTCTCTCTCTATATATATAAAGAACAAAAGTATTTAAAAACCCAGAGACAGAGTGGGATGGGGCAGACAGCCAGCACTAAGAATGAGGACTGGCCCTGAGTTGTTCATAGAGAGGGACGGTTCCTAATGGCACTTGGCAGGGTACCTGAGAACAAAGTCAGTTTACTTACATATGCCAATAGGCAGACATCCTGTACTGAGAGGTAGAGATCTTTCTCCACAGTAATAAATTCCCCAACAATAGAAACCTGCAGCCTGTGACATGGGAAAACTTAATAAAAACAGTAACAACAATAATAAAAGCAACCGCATTGAACCCTAATCACATGCAGGTTGTGTAATCACTGCTCCTTGGCCACGTCAGGTGCCACTGATGATGATGACGATGTAAGCGTGGACGTGCGTGTATCACCACAGGTCTACTGTTTCAGCCACGTTCACCTCTTAGGGCACTGTAATAAATAATTCCCCAACCCCGGGAGCTGGCATATCAAAATGCTTATTTCTTGCTCCCACAGACCTGCTAGAGGTCCAAGATAACGCTGGAGGGCAGCTGTACCCTGCGCTGTGGTTCAGAATTCTAGCTGCTTCCATGGTAACGCATTTCCATATCCACACATCCTACTACTGCCAGTGAGGCTGGGAAAGAGAGAGGTGAAGACCAAACACCTGAGATTAAATGTTTCCACCTGGGAGTGACACTTGTGGAGGCTGCTGACGTGTCATTGGCCGGAACGAGCCGGTGCTGGTGGTGACCTCCAAGCAGGTAGGGCAGTGCCGTGCTTAGAGTCCCCGGGAGAGGGGACCAGACCTTGGAGATGCATCTCCCACCACAGCTGTGTCGTTATCCTCCTCACTTGTAGATGATAAAGCCCAGACTCAGATTAAAATCACGCACTAAGGGCTGCTCTTCTCCAGGGCTCTATCTTGAAATTCCTGGGCCTTCAGAACATTTGGCTCCTTCCTCCGTTAAAAAAGGTTTTAATTAGTATAGAAAATTATACTAATACTATATACTATACTAATATTATATATCAGTATAGAAAAAGTCCAGGCTGGACTAATTATTCTCTTTTTTTTTTGACTCATTATTCTTATAGTCATTTTTGATTCTGATTAAAAACTGAAACTTTTTTTTTTGTGGGTTGTGTGAGTAAGCCTGTTTGTATAGCATATAAATCAGTCCGCTCAAGTGGCTGGAATTAGAAGCAGGTGTGTCTGACTCCCAAGCCTGTGCTTCCTACCTCGGTGCTAACTCGTTTCCCTAAATCGTGACTGGATAGGCGGGGCTTGAGGGGCTGTTTTCAGATTCTTGGTGACCAGAACAAAGACTCGAACAGAAGGTTCAAAAGAGCAAGAAGAAGATTTGTTTACAAGAGTAAGCAGAAGAAGGGAAGGTGGGAGAACGGGCCGGCGAGTAGAGCTCAGGGGTGGGAACTGCACGGGTGTCTGGAGGGCCCAGGAATGCGGGAAAGTCTGCCGCTGGGCACCGACAGGCGCTCTGGCTCAGAGGGCACCTGACGCAGCCCGGCCCTGGGAAGGTTGAGTTTCTGGCCATACAAGGCTTTTAGAGAAGCTCATCGCATCCAAGCCCAATGTGGGGTCAAAGTCACCATGCCAAGGAGGCGGACGCAGGCCAGGGTCATGTACTTTTGGTTTTGTGCAGCCCCGCCTGTGTGGGGTGGACCTTTATCTGTTGGTTTTTTGACATGTTGATATGGCCTTCTGTGATCTTGCTGGGTTCTTGATTCTCTCCGTACGGCCGTCTGTCATTACTTGTCCTTGTTCTCCTTCCTATGTCAAAATCAAGAAGTCATGTTGGGCTGAGGGAGCTTTTTTTTTTTTTTTTCGGTACCAGGGATCAAACTCGGGCCCTTGTGCATCCAAGTTTGGCGTGGTACCACTTGAGCTAAATCCCCAGCCCCTGGAGGAGCTTTCTTAGTCACATTGGCTGAGGATCTCTGAAGTCTGAAAATGAGAGTTCAGGTGTCCTATCAGGAACTGTCGTAGCACGGTGCGCACATCAGGCAGCCCGGGAGGTGGGGAAGCACAGACAGTGTGGACAGACAGGGTGTGGTTCGCTTTCGCCAGCTTGTTGAAAACCAGCCCCCAGGCTGAGAACACAGCGCCCCGTGCGGACTGCTGCCTCGGCTCAGGCCAGCCTGGCTTGGGCAACTACAAGATTCCAAGAATGCTTGATCCTTTGGGCAGGAAAGGGAGGAGTTAATATTCATGGTCTACCTTCTTTTTTTCCTTCCTGCCGTTGCTTAGTTCATCTCCAAGTCAAACACGTCTTTGTGTTTAATTAGCCACTTTAAATGGTCTATGTTGTGGGTGGTGGCCGAGGCCCTGAGATTTCGATCAATGAAACAGGATGTGAGTCACACACATAACTTTGAGTTTTCCAGCAGTCATGTTAAAAACATAAATGGAAGCAGGTGAGATAAAGTGAGATAAAGTTTAATAATACTTTTTATCGAATCCAGTATATTATCATTTTTTAACTTAATATAGTCATTAAACGGATTTATGATTCAGAATTTAAATATGTTGATTCAGCATATAATCAATTGTCAATGAGATTATATTTAATGAATCTTTTAAACATCGTGTTTGCAGCCGGGCGTGATGGCTCACGCCTGTAATCCCAGCACCCGGGAGGCAGAGACAGGCGGATTGCTGAGTTCGAGGCTTGCCTGGGCTACATAGTGAGCTCAGGGCCAGCCTGAACTGCAAAGCAAGACTCTGTCTCAAAAAGGAAAAAAAAAATTGTGTTTGCAAAGTGTGGCAGGTACCTCACACTCGCTGGGAATCTCAGTGTGGATTAACCACACGTCAGGGGCTCAACAGTCACGCGTGGCAAATGCCAGGTTTCTAGACTGAGAGGAGTGAAGAGAAAGAGGGACGCACCATTCATACTAGAAAGGACAAGAATCCTGAGCTTCCTGGGAAGTGGTGGGGTGTGCACAGCAGGGAGAACAGTGGGAGACCTGAAAAGGGAGAGAGAACCATCGGGAAAGTGAGGAGAGGGAGGTGGTGCCAAGAGGGTGAGCTGGTCAGCGGTGCGGCCCTCAGCTGGGAAAGGCGTGGCTTGTGGTTAGACCTGTCTTTAGCTGGTGGCTGTGCCGTGCGCAGTAGACCCCCTCAGACATGCGCAGTAAACCCCCTTGGGCATGCACAGTAAACCCCCTCTGATGTGTGCAGTAAACCCCCTCAGACGTGCACAGTAAACCCCCTCTGATGTATACAGTAAACCCCCTCTGATGTGCTGCAGTAAACCCCCTTGGAAATGCACAGTAAACCCCCTCCGATGTGCTACAATAAACCCCCTCCGATGTGCTGCAGTATACCCCCTCTGATGTGTGTAGTAAACCCCCTCTGACGTGCGCAGTAAACCCCCTCCAATGCTTTCCTCCACTGTTACTTGTGGACAAGGGTAAATTGCCACACACACCAATGTCCTTTGTAAGCACTGCTTTGAGGAAATCTGGTTGTGTTTCTCCATGGGTAAGGGGGAGTGAAGGAAGCAAATGCAAGATTAGAAATGTAGATCAGCCCAGAAGGATCTCAGTCCTGAAGGTCAGGGTGGGAAGGGTACGAGCCGGGCTTCTCAGGTTTCAGTGGTTAAAGGTCAGAGAATGGGATCAGTCCACACCCAGCCATTTCTATCCTGAAGGTCGAACGGTTTGAAGAACATAGCAACTAGGTTACATCTGGAGAGAGAATTTTTATGTGCAATAGAGAAATGTCACAAGAGCAGGACTATTAAATATTTGCTATTTTTCTATGGTATTAGATACTGGATACTGTCCTGGTGATACAAAAATAGGAATCAAAATGACTCAGACTATAATGATGTTATATTTTTGAGAAAGATAAACCATCTGACATATAATGTGGTTCCTAAATTATCCCACAACCATGTTAATTTGGGAAAAGCAGTAGTTTTAATGACTTTTTCTTTTTTACTAATATAAACCTGTGTGTGTGTTTTAAAGACTACTTAAATGCGTTGTGATACAACTTAAATCTTAACATGGTATGTTATTTTATTTCACAGTGAGATGTTCAGGTAAATGCGGCTCTTCTGAGTATTCTCAGAACTAGAAATACCTGCGGAATCTGTTCTCATCCTAATCATGTACTTTTCCTTCAAATTTTTGATCACTTTTATTTGGAAATCTTTAAAATTTTTCCTTGAAGATCTTAACTCTGGCATTTATAGTCTCTTCCTCAAAATACATAGAGGTGTGTTAGCACAATCAAAATCTAGATTAAGAAAAAGTCAGTATCACTTACTAGAGATGAAGAGTGTCAGGGCCCTCTGGTCTATTAACTAGCTCACCCTTTGCTTTTGTGTGTGCTTGACCCAGGGTGGGTCAGGCTGCCCTTGATGAGAACTAAAACGGGGGGACAAAAGGCAGAAGGAAGAAAACAAAGGGAAAAAGGAGCATCCATTTTGATGAAATGAAAACCTAAGAAGAACAATGTATTCACTGATGAACTCAAGCTACAGTTTAATTTGTGCAGACATTTCCAGAGAAAAGGATATTAACGAATAGTATGAGCTGTCCTGCTTTGAAGTTTGCATTCAATTTTTTTGTGTGTAGAAGCAAATTTTGTGCAGTTCTGCCTGCAAGATTTTGGAGGGATGAATCAGATGGCAGTGAGACTGACTTATTTTCTCTGGGGATAAGCCCTCTGCTGTGGGATGGGGACCTAGTATTCTTTTGGCTGAAGTTCTTTTTCCAGCAGGCAGGTCATGAGGAAACAGCAGCTTCATTTTTTTTTTTTTTTTTGACGACCTGTTCAGATGGCTCCTTCAGTTAATTTTAAAATGCTAATTTTCATGAGAATTTTTTAACTTTTCTTCTTCTTTTTATTATTCTTCATTAAAAAAAATCCTATCCTGTCCTTAGTGGAAAAACCCCCAGTGAGAAAGGGCACAAACAGTTGAGCCCTGAGAAGCTCTCTGAGGCCAGATCTATTACCTTCTTGGGTTGACTTAGGAACTTCTATAAGAGGAAATGAAGGGAATCCTGTACCCTATTGTCTTAATAAAGTATCACAGGAGAGAAAGCACCAGAAAAAGCAGTGAGGGCACAGTGGCTTCTTTTGACCAACCAACCACCTGCTGAAAAACAGAACAAATTTCTGGAACATATCGTGCCCAATAGGCATTGTCATCAGGGAAAAGTCACACAAGGTCACTGGGGCGAATACAACCCCAGATCTCTTGGTTTTCCTTTCTGATGAACCTTATTTTTTTTTTAAATATGATTTTAAAGTTCGTGTTTGGAATCTTACTCAACAATGATCTGCCCGTGAATAATCTATTTATGAAAATGCTCAGAGGTGACGCAATTTCCAAACTTGCCCAGAAGGTTAGAAAAAGAAAAGAACAAATGAGAGGTTGTTTCTTAGAAAATCACTTTTACAGCCTAGGAATACATTTGCTCCGAAGAGCTAAATGGGCTTCTCAAGTTTCACTGCCGCAAGAGGAAGGGTTGGGCCAGCTCAGGATTCTGCCCCTAGGGACACACCTGCGCCCCATACCTTGACTTTGCTTTGACTTTTCTTTTACGGTTTTCAAGTCTTGGCTGAAATTGTTCATTTTATACCTTGCTTTCTAAAATGTACCACATCTCATGAATATAATGTGTCAAAATCCAAAACCCAAACGCACAATTTTAATATCTGTTTTCTATAGATCCATTGCTATTAACTTTGATTTTGGCTGATTTTTTTTACTTCGTTTTATTACTTTTAATTCAATCGATCATCTTTGGCAGGCAGACAGCAAGAACACATGGGCGCCACTCATGCACAGGTCGAGCAGACTGCAAACTGGGCTCGCGGCGCCCCGGCTTGGGGCCGCTCTTCGGGGTGGCCTCCGGGCCAGCGGCCTTCCGCTCACGGACTGGCAGCCGCGCCTTTCTGCCGCGTTCCTCTCTTCTCTCAGCTTCCCCTTGAGAACTCCCGAACGCCGCGGACGGAGACGCGCCCTCGAATGCCAGCTCTGCTCGGGCTTTCCCTCTCTCTCATCTCTAAGAGCTTGGCGGTTCGGATCCTCACTGTCTCGGGACACAGTACTCTGATGCTTTCAGAGACATGTTCCTTTGGCTTAAACTTCCCGGTTGTTTTAGTGGCTTGTTTCGTTTTAAATAAGTAAGCCCGCTATTTGGGGGAAGGGAAAAGGCAGCACTCCTAAGATTTGGGTTTTGATTTCTGTCATTTTCTCAGATCTTTTTCTTTCATGGCAAAGTGGGTGGAAGCATATAGAGATCTTGCCTGAAGTGCCAGCACTAGTCAGTAACACAAAGTGGAGTTTAAAATCTAGGTTTCTTGACTACTGATACTAGATCTAATGCGTTTGCCTGGTAAATGGATCAAATACTGTAGTAATACTAGGAATAATATTTGAATGTCGTATATTCTGCTTGAGGAAGCATTCTTTCCTATCTATAAATATTTAAATTCTATTATGTGCTACATTTTGTCTTGGCTCAGAAATTCGTGATCATCGACATTATTGGGTTCGTAGATGGCCAGGCGCGGTGCCCAGAGCTGTGTGCACATTAGCTCTTTCTGTCTTCATGCTCCGCCTCAAGAGAGGACACTTTATCACCTCACTGTGAGTTCAGGGAGTCTTATTTCATGGAGAATGCTGTTTAAAAGATCCTGCTTTTGTGAAGTCAGAATGATCTCTGGAAATGTAAATTATATTGTACTAATTCATCTGTTTTATAAATTTGGCTTTTGCTATTTTTTATGTTGGGCCTGATATTGACTTTTCTGTGCTCAAAATGTTTTCCTGTTGATAAAATATTGTTACTTCATTTCTGGAATCCAATTAAAGTTGATGGTACTCTAAGGGACAGCAAATGTCAAAATCCACTAGGGTTAATTGTTTTGAATGTCTTTTAAAAGTAAAGGAACATATAAAATCAATGAAACAGTGGTAGCAGAATTAAATTATCCTGAAACTGTTTTCCTCAAATGTATGATGTATTTGAACATTTTAACGTCTTGTTCAAGAGAGACATTTAAACTAGGGCCAGTGTCTACCCCTGACTGCGACTGACACATTAGTTTGGCTGGGCACGTGCACACCTGCCCGCTCTTCTGGTCAGGTAAGCGTTCTAGGAGCTTCCTTGACTTTCAGAAGCAGACATCAATTCTGCCTGCCTGGATCCATCGAGTATAGGTCAGAGGACTCATCTTCCAGGCTCCTGGTTGAAGGGACACTCTAAAATTTTCCTGATCTCAGCTAAGCTAAACCACAAAATAGCTCAGTCTTCAGGATTCGTTTGGCTTTCAACTATTGTTTACACATAGTTTTCCTCCCTCCCTCATTTTCTCTCCCTCTTCTTTCTCTCTTGTCTTCTTCCCACTCTCTATTTCTTCTCTGTCTTTTGCTTTTTTTTTTTTTTTTGCTTTTTGGAGACAGGGTCTCACTTTGTAGTTCAGGCTGGCCCTGAGCTCACTATGGTGCCCAGGCAAGCCGCCACGAACTCAGCAATCCTCCTGTCTCTGCCTCCCGGGTGCTGGGATTACAGGCGTGAGCCACCACGTCTGGCATTTGTCTTTTGCTTTTTATTGTTGTGTATATAGGTTTAAAGCTACCTCTAAATGTTTGAATGTAAAATAAGTAGCATGCTTTTCTTTATATATTTTTAACAGTAATTGAGAATTTTGGTTTCTTATTTATAGATTACATCTTAGTATACTTCTTAAGGCTTCCTTCTACCTTAATACTTAAAAAACTGATGAAGTTAAAATATAATTTAGAGTTACAATAGGTCCTATAATGAAATCTGAGAGACAAAAGTTTTATTTATTGTCTATCTCTAGAAAGGGAGTAACAGGAGGGCAGGATGTATCTCCAAGGATTTCAAACTATATCTGGCGTTCACTAAATATTTTTGAATGAAAAAATGATAATTCATGAATTTTCTAGTGCTTAGTGGTTATGAATACCCACATTTGATTTTTAGTAATATCTCTCACACACACACATTTCCTTTTTGTACTTATCATCTCCATTTAGATTGTTTCTCTAGATTATAATTTTTCAATTAAACATTCACTGCTAATTTTTTGTTACTAGCTTCATAGAAATATGGTCACACATCATAAAATGAGGCAATATGGCATTTCCTACCCATATGGAAAGCCTAATTGTTCCAAACTAAGTCTGAAGTTTAATATCTCTGCGATCCTCTGATGAGCTTGGTGTAGCCCTCACTGTAGTGCCGCGTTATTTGTCCTTGTGCGGGAAAGGGGGAACTAGTGTCTAGCGAGCGCCTGGTTGGTGATAGAAGCTCCCACGTCCTTCATTACCCCGATGTCACTGAGCCCCCGAACCATCCAGGGAGCAGCGCCTGCTTCGTCTACAGGGCGGCCGGGGCTCGGAGGGGACGGACCGCCCCTTCCCGGCGGCTCTCTGCCCCGGGCTCCGGCCTGCGCGCGGCTCCCCACGCCAGGCCCTTGGCGCCGCCTCGGCCTCACCCTCACAGGGCCCCGGGCCTGCCGGCACCCCTCCTTTTGGCTGGATGCAGCTACCGCACAGGGGGCCGAGCTCGCTGTCAGCCGAGGAGGTGCCCCGGCGCGGGGAGTTATTCGGGCAGCGGCGGGGCCTTCCCGAGCGTGGCCAGCGGAGCCAGGGCGCCCCGGAGTCTGTCCCTCTCGCTGGAACCCAGGCAGGCCACCTCGCAGGCGCCAGGGTCTTCACGACCTTCATCCGGGCAGAGCTGTCCCGCGTCGCCCGGTGGGGCCCAGTCCGGCCTCGGCTGTGGCCCGAGGGAGACCCAGTGTGGCCCCCGCGGAGAGGAACCGGGAAGCCAGGGCCGCGGTGGCGGGAGGCTCCGCAGCTGGAGGAGGCCAGGAAGGCCCTGGAGGGCGGCGGCGCCGGGGACGCCTCGGCCCGGGCCCAGGGAGCCCCGCGTGCGGCGGCGGAACCGCGAGTGGGAGCGTGCTCGGCGCACTGAGCTGTGGGGCTGCGTCCAGCAAGCGCAGGGCACTGCCGTCGGAGGGGCTGGGTGCCCCCTTTCCCGCACGGCACCCTGGCTCTGCGGACAGCGGCTGCCCTCCCTGGACCCCGGCAGCCTGCCCTCCGCCCGGCCCCGCGGCTGCCCGGCTGGCCCGTCACTCGCGCCATCCCGTCCCGGGAGGGTCCCCGTGCGGCGCTTTTCCCCGCGGCTGCCGGTCCGTCGGCCCGTCCTCTGCCTGCGTTGGTGCCCAGAGCGCACCGTTAGCGCTCTGCTGTGTCGCTCACCGCCGTGCCCCGACAGCGCCCTGTAGAGCTCAGCGTCGTGTGCGCTCTTTTATATTGGTCGCTACTTTTTAAAAACATGGCCCACGTTACTCTATCAGAAAGTGTGATACAGCGAGAGGATCATGTGCTTTGAATTCTGACTTAGTAATTTCCGAGCGTGCGTCTTTTTTTTTTTTTGCTTCTTGAGACAGGGTCTCGCTTTGTAGTTCAGGCCGGCCCTGAGCCCACCGTGGTGCCCGGGCAAGCCGCCGCCGAGCGTGCGTCTTCGGCGAGATCCAAAACCTCTCAAAGCCTCCGTTTCCTTCTCCGTAGGACGTAGGCAATGCCCACCTTCCAGGACTTTTCCAAGGGCTGTGTTCCTGCTGGCGTGGAGCCCTGGTGGAACACGGCCGGCTGTCGCTGAGGACGGCCCGTCGCGAAGCCTCTGTTACTGCCAGCGTCCCTCCTCTCCGCCGTCACCAGCCACAGCGCTTCAGCACGCAGGGGGTGGACAGGTGGACCTCATATCGCCATCAGAATTTCTCCCGTAAAAACATGTCTATCCTTTTGCACTTATATAGCCGACCACTAAACCTTCACCTGGGGCCTACAACAGCCGTGAGAGTCTGCTCTGGTCTTGATAAGTCTTCTCAATGAAAAGCCTTGAAGGTCTGTTTGAGCTGTCTTAAAACTCTTTGCCGATGGTGCTGTCTAACTTCTGACAGATCCGAGTTCATTTCACGGGGTGTCTGGGCACCGCCTCCGGATAAAGCTTCCCTCCCGCCCAGGGCTGCTCCCCAC